>JANHFX010023701.1:42656-69252 GCA_027560015.1 Chloroceryle amazona
AGAGGGAACTTGCTTCATTCTTTACATTTCTTTGTTGGAACAATTGAATTAGAAAAAAAGGAAGAGGAATTTTCCCCCTCTTCAGTATCATATTATTTTAGTTATTTAAAATGCATGTATTACATTGTAATTCATTTTGTTTCATTTCGGTTTATCTGAAACACCCTTTCTTGCCTCTGTTCCTTGAGGGCTGCAGCTCATATCAGTGCTTTATTTCCCTGTTGCTTTATTAAAAGGAGAGCTACATTTTTGTTTCCTGATTTGAGGCCAGAACTGCAAATCTTAACAAAAAGAGCTTGTGGTGTTAATGATTACATTATATTACAGGAGTAGGAATACTTTCAAATTTAATTAACATGATCAGCCAGATAGAAACGGTCCTTAATGGCTGCTGTGCTGATGTCTGGACCACGGTGCAGTAAGTCTCATTTTAGATTCCATTAGCCCCATCTTTGCTCTTGAACCTTCTGATTTGTCTGAACCTCATTAATCAGCGCTGTAGTAATATGTTATAATTCTTGCTTTAACACAATGAAAAGACACAATGATTGTGATAAATAGCAAGCATCAGATGCTTTAGAACAATGCAGTGGTCAGTGAAGTCATCCATTGCTCTGGCTATATAAAAGCTGTACTTATTGGAATATAACAATTATATCTAGCAATTGTGATAGTTTGCATCATAAATTATAAACATCTGCACTTGCTTAAGAATTGTATGTTGTCCAGATTTCCTTTTTAAATCATCTAATAGGATAAACATACTGATGGTAATTGTGAGCAGTTCATGGAGGAACAAAAGGTTGCTTTTTAATTTCTTTAATTGCTGTTTCTATATTAAAAATAACACCTAGATCGGGTTGTTCATGGCCTCTTTTGAAGAGGTGAGCTCCCAAGGCCCCACCCACACAGAATTTTCAAGATTCTGAGAAGATGACTTATTTTTCTTTTTTTTTCTAAAGGAAGGTATCGGGTGATTGAAGGCATAATGTCTCCTGTTAACGATGACTACGGAAAGAAAGGCTTGGTTTCAGCAAGGCACCGGATAGCAATGGCTAAGCTAGCACTGGAGACATCTGACTGGATTCGAGTTGATCCATGGGAGAGTGAGCAGGAGACGTGGACAGAGACAGTAAAAGTATTAAGGTAATCGCATTTTTTTGCTTTTCTTTATAAAGATGCCAATTGCCAAAAATCTGGGAGGCTACCAGATCAATAGGCAGAACGATTATTCAAGGTGTGGCCTCACGGGTGCCGAGTACAGGGAGAGAGTCGCTGCCCTACTCCTCCTGGCCACACTGCTTCTGACACGAGCCAGGATGCTGTTGGCCTTCCTCATCTGGAGTCTTTCCTTCCCTGCTGCCAAGCAGAGAGGCTTTCCCCAGACCTATGCAATACACTGCAGTGCTGCACTTGTGCCATTTAAGTAGTTAGATGCATATGGAAAGGGTCTTACAAAATTGTAGTCTCTGAAAGAGTTCTGCAGTAAAGTTCTTGGCTTTCATCTTATTTCTCTTGGTTTTAGGTCTCTAAGCAGGTAATACCAAGATCTTAATCGGAATGTTGACAGTTTACAAACAAAGCTATTCTTCGGGAGCATTCCAGATTAGCTCTGTTGGTATTATTATGCCTGCAGGTTTATCTATTCACACATCCTCATTAAATAAGTTAATAAGTTTTCTTATTAACTCTAATAGCAATTTACAGCCAAGCTCATAACTGCTGATTTTCTATTCAAAATCAGAGTTTGCTCTGGGTTTTTTTGTGCTGGAAGGAAAAATAAAACAATATGTCCAAAACATTTTAACTTGATGTAAGGACCTTGAAACGTGCCTTTTTCCCATATGGTTGGTCTTGGTAATAAATGCATTATGGGGCAAGGTATGCAAACACAAACTTCTTTTGGCAGCTACTTTTTGGAAATGTAGGTGCTTCAGAAGTCAACAGATGCTGCTAAAGACTTCATGGATGCCTTTCAAGGAAGCAAGTGTGCTTTAAGAACTATCAATGACTCTTCATTTCTATGCACATTTTCTAGGTTACTTTCTAACTGGGAATGGTTTTTTTTGTATAGCTTAAAGCCCTAAACTGGGCCTTCCAAGAACTGCCAAGAGAGCTCTTATGGTCCTATGTGAAAGCAGTTAAAAAAATCAGACCTGTTATTGTACAAAAAGGCATACATAAGAATACCCTATGTACTTGCAAAAAGAACTAGTAGAGCCTTTTCATTTTGCTATTATTTGCTTCATTGAGTGAATATAGACATCCAGTTGCTTCTTTTGCCCCTTCCCTCCAGCCAGGAGAATAGTATCAGAGTGGGAGGAAGACGAGGCAAAGCTACCCTGTCTTTGCAGAAAGCTTCTCTGTATAAGAGGTACAATAAATAAAACCTGCTTGTATAAATTTCTGCTCTGGGAAAGTAGTATCAGTGTGTTAGGATCAGCCCAACTTCCTGGCACTCTAGAAAGTCAACCTTTAGTTTTATTAATAAATTCACAAAATGTTCAAACGTGTTAATGAGTGAGCTTAAAGCAGTTTTTCCCAACTGATGACCTATATTAATGCACTGAACCGGTGCCATAACCTCATGTTGCACCCTGTTCCTTGAATGGAATGTCTGAATGCTACTCCTTGAAGCAGCATCCCAATGGAATAGCACATGTAGATATTTTGGCTTTATATTGTATTTTAACTGTCACATGTGAATATTACAAGAGGCATCTTTAGGGCTAGATGCTCACCAAGCATAACCAGGCAGTGGTTTATTATGGAGTTGTGCTTCTTCAAAATGTTGAAGGTTAAGCTATAAATTCTTCCCCGATCAAAGAAACAAGAACTGCCTTCACTACAGGCTCCCTCAGATAGGAAACTTTAGTACCAATAGAAGGAGATTTTACTATGGCAAGGCAAAGGCAAAAGAATATTATTGCACCTGAATATCTCTTCTTACCGGTATACTGAATGGTATGTTTAACTGCAGTGGAACATGGTGTCCTGAGACACATGAATGGCCTTTTCCTACAGCACTTGTTTTACCTGCGTGCAATGAAATTGCCATATTTCATCAAAATCTTGGATTTTGCAAAGGTGCCCAAATAGTTATGACATAAAAGAATGTTAAGCAGCAAAGTTCATCCCCCACTTGTGGCAGTGCTGTTAGTTGCCTGTTACATTAATGAGGTTGGAGATCTTGGAGACTATCTCAAGGCTTTTTTTAGAGAGGGGGGGAAACACAATAGTGATATTTCCCACTTAGCTGCTGTTCCTGAATATTCTTCTAGACAAGAAAACAGCATTGTCGGTAACCAAAGAACTACATTTATTCCTCCTGTAATGTAGATTTGATTGTGGAACAGGTATACTATGAATTAATGTAGAATCGGCAAAGATCTATCTTACCCATCTTCTGTTGAATTGTGCTTGTGAGTTATATATATAGTTATTCAAAG
The DNA here is from genome assembly GCA_027560015.1 of Chloroceryle amazona. Classification (NCBI taxonomy): domain Eukaryota; kingdom Metazoa; phylum Chordata; class Aves; order Coraciiformes; family Cerylidae; genus Chloroceryle; species Chloroceryle amazona. The sequence goes on from JANHFX010023701.1 coordinate 46,106, forward strand.
CTTCAGACACAGTTCAGAAAATGCTCAACAGTCCAACAGATTGGTTTGTCCTTTCTGGTGCATCTTTAAAATAAAGTAACCACCCCTGCCTCAGCTCTTGAAACACCAGCTGAACAGACTGTTTGGCAGTTAAGATTTTGCAGTGCTCGTAATGTTAGACCTGCAGTGAGCTCTTTGCCAAGAGTTCTTATTTTTGAATCACTGGCCAAGAATGTCAGTCCATGATAGGAAGCCAGTGTACTTGGCTATACATAGAATTAGGCTGTTTACTACAAGGCAGGATTAAAAATAGAAATGGAGGAATGCACAGGCCAAGCTACTGCTACCTACTCTCTACTGCCATATGTCCCTCACCTCTATGTAGCTTCTTTAGCCAACGGCTGAGCATCAGAAGTTCCTGGAGGTAGTTTTGCAGCCTGTCTACTAGGATGTTCTTGACACTTCAGCAACTTATTCCTGTGGCTGAAAGTATTTGCATGATTTGAAAAGTGTACCTGTAAATCACTAAACTATAAATGAATTCCTTAGGCCAGACATTCAGAGGGTTATCTGTGGCTTTGCACATGTACTGAATTCGGACTGTATCTTGTAACTCATAATCTTTGCTTTGAAACAGTTCTATAAGACTGTGAGATGGTCTCTTTGGCTGCATATATACTAGAGAAAGGTGGGACACTGGCTTCAGTCTGTGTCTACCTGTCCTCTTTAACCATCAGTTTGTTTCCCGAAATGATTCCGGCTCATGCCAGTAGAATGATGCAAGACAGGGACTATTCTAAACAGTCATGGCCACACTGATTTGCAAGGAAAGGAGCTGTAGTCAGGCTCTTCTCCTAGGCAACTGGTGACAGGACGAGAGGGCACAGCATGAAGCTGTGCCAGGGGAGGTTTAGGTTGGATCTTAGGAAGCCCTTCCTCACAGAAAGGGTGATAGAACACTGGAATGGCCTGTACAGGGGGGTGGTGGAGTCGCCATCCCTGGAGGCATTTAAGGAAAGATTGGATGCTGCAACTTAGTGGCGTGATTTAGCTGATGTCATGGTGTTAGGTCACAGGCTGGACTCAGTGATCTCAGAGGTCTTTTCCAGCCTCAATAATTCTGTGATTCTGTGAGTTTAGGTGTTTGGCTCCAAGATTGGCACTTACTGGCATGATCAAAGAAGAGGCCACTACCATGAGGTGAATGTACCAGTATTGAAGTGGGAGACCAGTTATCACGAGCAGCAAAAGAATGAAGTAATAGAAACCTGGAAAAACTGATTAAAGGATCCTTGCCCTCCTTCATGGATCGGAACTTGGTAAAATTAGAAACAGAGCAGATGTCAAAAATCATATGAGAATTGTATATTTTTAGTTTCTCAGGACTGTGATTCTTTTCAATGAAATGAAAGAGAAAACCTCAAGGTAAAAACTCAGGGAACGTGTTTGTGTGGATGAGAGAGAGGATGAGAGAGAACAAGAATGTCTCCTCATCAAAATCTGACCATGTTATAGAAACACCATCACGAAGGGTTGTATTTAATCAAGAAATTAAGTCCAGTGATCAAAGTGTGATTTAATCCATTTCATGCAAAAAACTGCAATATTTTAAATGTAATGTTGCTCCCGAAATCACCATAGTGGTAGAATTTCAAACAGGAGCTGAAAACCAGAATGCCCTTAGGGAGATCACTTGTGAATTCTGCAAAACCTTAACTACATTGACACTAATCTCATAGTAGAATGAATATGCTAAATTCTTAACAAATTGTATTCACATCCAAAGTGCATAAAAGCAGACTGTGTTCCTGAGTCTGAAAGTGCCAGGTAATCGCTTTGTGCATCTCTGAGAGGAATACCTCACACAGAAGTCTTTATTTTAAATGCAGGCACCATTACAATGAATCGCTCAGGTTGCTCCAGTCCAAGATGGAATTTGTGAAAAGCAAACGGCCCATGAAAAGATCTACAGAAGATTCCCTTTCTTACCAGTACTCAGGTTGGTTCATAACTGTGTAACAATAACTGAAACAATACAGCTTTACCGGGCAAGAGTAATCGATGAAAAAGTGGAACGTGGTAGCTGGTTAAGTTTTGAGGGTTGGAGCTGCCTGCCAAAACCAAGCCGTGCCAAGTGCCGGCCTGACTGCTCATGCAGTTATTGTGTAGTAACTCCCACATAGACAGGAGACTTATTTTGGAGTTGTATTAATTCTCGGGTTTCTAAGCATCTCTTTAGCTCTTTAGACATACCATGGCCTGAAGTAAAGGTTGTTGTACTTGAAAAATGGAACATCACAGCAGCTATTTGTGTTTGATACCATTATCTATAGTGGGAGCTGCAGATCATCATTTAGCAAAGTGCCCTTGAAAGGCCAAAGACACATTTTTTCTTACTGGTGCAGAAGACAGGGGGATATGCAGAGATGTACTTCCAAAATTAACAGCCTTTTTCTAAAGCTTACAATCTGCTGATTTAACTTCTAGTCACCTAGAACTGCAATGAGTGTACATTCAGAGAAAACCCACTGATGCTCTAAAAGCTCTGGTGTAATTCTGGCTCTAATCCAGCCTGGGACAGAGCACTATTTTATTCTGGAGTCTGCAGTTAAGTAAAAAGTAAACTGTGACATAAAACTCAGGTAAGGCTCTGGAAAGCATGGGCGTGGGAGAAGTCTAAACATGGAGCTGAGGACAAGAAACTGGAAAGGAAATGCAGAATCTGTGAGTGGAAATACAAAAAGATTGGAACTGGCATGACAGAGGACAGCTTAGAGGGGATGAAGCAGAAAAGCTCAGCTCTGTCATAATAGAGCTTCCAGGGCTGTGTGAATCCTGAGGTTCTTGGTGCCTCATCATCCACCAACCATCAGAAGTTTCTGGGACATTCTTTCAGAGTTTCATGCTTTTGTAGCCCTGGTCCACACAGGGGTCACAGGCAACTGTTGCAGGTCCTTCTGCACTAGCTCAAGTGTCAGAGATGAGAGCACTGAATCTAAACGTTCCAACCTTGCACATGTGGGTATCAGAATAAAAATTTTGTGGTGGTTAGTGGGGGAAGAGTCTGTTACAAAAATTTCACATTCCTACCAAATACATTCATTATAAACTCTAAAAAGGACACAGTTATATTTTTAAGTATGTGGACAGTCTATGGTGAAAGAAATCCTTGCTGTAGTTAATGGCATATACTAAACCTCTGCAAAACCAAGGATTATCTCAAGGCACTTCAGATAATCACCAGTATGTTTCTTATCTTTTGATGTAAAAGGAAAGCAATACCTCCTGCCTCCCCTGGCATTTCACATGAATGCAAGGTTGTGAAAATGCCTAGTCGATGTTTGGAAAACACTCAGGTAGTCTAATGATGACTGCTGTAGAATAGACTTGGAGGAAAGTGATAGTTCTATACTGGGGCTTAGACACTGGGCAGCAATTAAGAAATGGAGAAAAAAAAAATAAATTGTACTAATGATCTGAACATTTTTGATCAATATTCGGGATACAGAAAATTTGGCTTCAGATCTCTGTGCTAGCATGAAAATGCCATGGCCACGTGACACAAAATATTATCTGTATAATATTCTGCTGGTTCAAATTTCTCTAAAAACAAAAAAACCTTGATATGTCAACTAACAAGCTTGTTGTACCAGTTATGGTAGTCAGATCAGATACAGTCCATCGTGTTGTAGCTGACATGGATACGCAAACCCAGGTGAAATTCTGGGTTGTTCTCTGGCTAACACCACAGAAGGCACACCCCGTGTGCCAGAGCACAGTGGGGCAGCCACTCACTAAGGGCTGGGGAGCTCTGTGCAGTACCACAGCAGCAGGCAAGGGCCTCGCTAGCTGGGCTTGGTCCCACAGTACCTGAGCAAAGCAAGCGGGGCAGGCTGGGATGTAGTAGCCAGGTTCAGCCAGGTCTACTCTTTGTGCTACAGTAATTCTCTTCATTACTTGCTTCTTCCTAGAAAACCAAGCAAATATAGAAATCTCTCCTTTCCTCTTGTCCTTCTAGTTCTACCAGAATTAAAGCTGCTCTGTGGGGCTGATCTTCTACAGACATTTAAGACACCCAATCTCTGGAAGGAAGAACACATCAAAGAAATAGTGGAAAAGTTTGGTTTGGTCTGTATTAGCCGTGCTGGCTCTGATCCTGCTCAGTATGTCAAGGAATCAGACATTTTAACTGAATTTCAGCACAATATCTTTCTGGTGCAAGAATGGATTCAGAATGAAATCAGTGCCACACAGATACGCTACGCTTTGTGCAGAGGATTAAGTGTAAAATATCTCATACCAGATTCTGTCATATCCTACATTGCACAGCATAATATCTACACAGAAGAGAGTGAGAGGAAGAATGAAGGTGACTTGCTTCAGCCTCTTAAGTTGCATAACACAACAGCTAACCCTCTGAATGACTGATGTCTGACTGAAGTGAACAGTAAAGTTCTTGAGAAAGTTGTTCTTGTTAGTGAGGTGAAAGTACCTCAAGGCAAGATTTCTTAAATACACGTGGGCTTTTAAATTCATGGGTTTGTGTGTGGTAGTGCTTAAGCAAATTGAGATTCTCAGCTACATACATTAAGATATATAAAGAACAGCTTCCTTGTGAAAATAAAAGAAGGTCTGAATAATAAATACCGATCCCCAGTAGTGCTGAAGAGTGAAACATAGTACCTTCCAGAACTGTGATTCTGTAATCCTACAGCTTTCTCTTGAAGATGCCTTACTGTTCTGAAGTGGCAAACCAAAATGAACCATAACTTTTTATATATATATATATATTTCAATATATGTTACTGCTAAACTTTGACTTTTTATTACCCTGAATAACTTTTTATGCTTTGGCAGTTTGGACAAGAGACGAAAATAAATCTTTCTTTCATGCAAGCATTTAAAAATGCATGAACCATTCATGTCACTTTTAAGCCTCCAGAGTCACAGATGACAGACAGTCCATTTGAAAAGACTCAGTGGAAAATAAATGAAAGTAGCAAAGAGGCTGTCTCACTATTGGAGCCCTAACATTAGCTGGAAAAATCCATTCTCTTATGTGTTGGTCATCTATTCTGACGATTCAATCTCATTTTTAACAGAAGACACCTTCAAAGAATATGGAATCTCTGTAAAGTGCTACTTCTGTGTTTCAGTGTCGCTTAAATTAACTGAAAGCAGGCATTCAGTAGTGATGTAGCATTTATCAATACATAGACTTAACCACTGCTTCTTCATCCAAGTTTCCACCTAATGTCCCTCAGTGGGCCAAACTGATTCCACCGGTAGTTCTCCAGAATTAAGGAGCTTGTGGAACCAGTAATGCCAGACACTAATTTCTTTCACTGAAAGAGTCTCTATGATAGTTTTCTGGAAAGAAGGTGGAAGTAACTGGAACATAGTCAAGGAAGAAGGATTTACCTCAAAACACATACAAGAAAAACAATCATTTATCTTTGGCGAATGTGCTAAACTAAAGCCATTTAAAAAGTTTTTTCTCTGAATGGCATAAAAAATGAAGAGTAATATGGTTAAAAAGGATCTCCAGATAATTAGGTACCTTACAGAAGTTATATGGAAAGTGAATGTTTCATTCTGTTTAAATCAAGTCATCGTGCTGTCATTAGAAATCTCAGAGGTTCAGCCTTGTGGAAGGATTTAAAGGCAACACTTCAACAATAATCGGATTAGAAGGACTTGCATAGCTACATGGTCTGAAAAAAAAGATAAAAGAAACCAGAGTTCAGACTCACCAGAAGGCAAGGCAGGGAGCTGTGCGGTGCAGAATCAACACCCTGTTCTGAGACTTTGATTTTGCCAATCACCTAAAGTAGGGATGCCTGCAGATTTCAATGGTTACTGGAAAATGGTCAGCAATGACAATTTTGAGGAGTATCTGAAAGCACTGGGTAAGGTTCCTTTTGCGTTTCTTTAATAAAGAATCAATAAATGCAACCTCTCTTTGTCTTTACACGAATCTATTTTTTTTTCTTGTACACTCATAAATAATTTTTGTGAGAAATTTTTTTTTCAGGAGAAGCTTACATTAACAGAGATTAAACAGCATAGCTTGAAGAGGTAAGTGGCAGATTTCAGACTTCAGAAAAACGACCATAAGCTGAAATAGAGTAAAATTTTTTTAAGTAATAAAGAAACTATAATAATTACTGTAATAGTGTACTTAATGCAGTTCTGTGTGTTGGCATTTGATGTAAAGTGCTACTGTTTCTATAGAAATGTTGGAGGCCTTATTAACCATCAAATTCAAATGATATCTTTTAGGATTCCACATCATCAGAAAATCAATACATAAACTTATTTAAACTAAAATAATTAGGTTATGGACATTATCCTGATGAGAAGCCTGGCTTAAAAGATCTGGATATTTATCTTTGTTCATTTAAATTCTCCCTGGAGCTACAAGGTTCTTTTTGTGGTAGACTTTTTCTGGATTAAAATAATTCTTTTTCTTTTTCAGATGTAAATGTTGCCGTAAGAAAAATAGCAAACTTGCTAAAACCTGACAAAGAAATCCTTCAGAACGGGGATCATATGATCATTAAAACGCTAAGCACTTTTCGAAACTACATCATGGAATTTGATGTAGGAAAGGAGTTTGTGGAGGATTTGGCTGGTGTGGATGATCGCAAATGCATGGTAAGAATTAGAACTGTAACAATGGATGAAAAAATATTAATGATCTGAGGCCTTTCCCAGGCCATATCTGTTCACCATTTTGTGTGGCTATTTCTGTACAATTATTTCTGTACTCAGTTTGCCAAGATGTACACACAGCTCTGCAGTTAAGGTCACTATTCACTAGTTCTCTACTTGCCTTGTAGCAATGTCTCATACTTTATAGTTCAATTCCCTTATTAAAGATTTCTTTTCTACGTGAGACCACAGTTGTCTCAAAAAAGGTGTCTTTCTGAGGTCACTTCAGCCCAAATCTGATAACCACAGTGTCAGGCAAAACGTGCAGTTGTTAAGCAACAAAATAACTCCAGTGGTCCAGAAAAAGTCTTGTGAGAGAAGGGTCATGGAGGTGATATGAGAGATACTGGACCACTCCCTGAGTGGCAGTATGAAGAAAACCACCGTAAAAGCAAAGGTTGAATATCATTCTTGGTGTTCCCTTTTCTCATCTGTAGCTTGCGAAACTGCGTGCCATAAATGGCTTAATCATTAATAGTCATTCCGTGTAATGGGAGCCACTGTGAACCAATTATTGTTATTTATATTGTGGACTGAGCAGACCACTGAGCAAGTTTTATCCAAGTAGCTGAACCTATAAGAAGTACAAAGTAACATGGATAAGATAAATTACACATTAAACATTAATCTATATAGCAGAGCAATCATCGGGAGACCAGCAAAAATAACCTTAGAAATAATTCATCCTATAGGTATAGATCATTTTTTCTTTTCTTTTAACCTAGAGTTAACACATCAGTAAAAATAATATTAGCACGGTGAACAGGTTGGATCTTGTGTATAATTCACTGAAATTGTATTCACCTTTCTGTTGTAAAACACATCTCCACGTCAGTCAGGGTAGAATTTAACTACAATAATTCCAAATTGATACTGTCTGTCATGAGTAAAGGCTTTAAAGTTTTGCTGATACTTATTTTAGAAGGCAAAGGTTTGACAGTAGGAATTGGTAGTCCTGTGATAGTATAGGCCCCCTCCTTCATTTCAGCTGGGATTTTTTCATTTTTATAGTTTGTGACTCCTGGAAGCCTGACTAAACTTTCTGGAAGAGCGAGTTAAAATTGAGCTTAGCAGTTTCAGTTCGTCCTTTTCTTTTTGACCTTTAACTGTCACTTTTGGGTACACAACATGTATTTAGGTGATTCTGTTTTCTTAAGTGACGTAGGTAACAGCAGGTGGTGACATCAAAGCTTGGAAGATTTTGTTTCTGCTGGGAAGTGAAAATTTGCTACTTTGGAATCTCAAGAAGCTCAAAAGCCCTGCTAATTTAGTTAAAGATGCAATTTCTCTGCTCTATAAAACCAAAGGTCAGGGCAGCTGACGACACAGATGTGTGGGCATGGGAGAGCTCACTAATCACAGCCCAGGGTACTTCCAAGAAGATGGTTGATAGTCATTCTAAGCATAACTGAATCCGTGTCTGGAGCAAGATGCAGCACAGCCTGGTCTCTTAAGAAACACAGACAAGACATTTCCCTTCACTTAGCTCCATAATGCTATGGGGCTTCTCCTGTGGCTTTTCCCAGAGAATTTTGCTCCCAGATAAAAGTTACCTAAGAGTTTCTCAGTTTGTTTGGTGGTTTCAGGAAAGCTGTGTTTCTGCAAGTTTAATCATACTTTAAATATTTAGAGTTGTTATAAATGTGTCATTTTGAACTTCAAAAGTAAAATGGAAGTTTATGTATTCAGGAGCATCTTTTATTCTTTGCAAATGTTACAAGGTGCACATTAAATAGTGCAGAAAGAAGCTGAGAAGATTAATATTGTATCACATTTCTCACATGATGTGAAGTTTGAATCAGCCCATGCGATAAAGTTTGTACTGCTTTGAAGAGTACGTTAATGGTTTTAATTGGTAACGTATATCACATGTGTAGTGTACAAAGACAGAAATGTAAAGTTAAATGGATAACTATGGTTTTGGTTTTCCCTGAATTGAGTGTCTGATCCTGCTGTCTTCATTCTTAGTAAAGCTCCAGTCTCATAATGAAATTTCCTTAATTTTAAAGATAAATTCCATAATATCTGGTTGTGATTAATTTAGTGTCTCAGGTATTGCTCTAAGTAGAAAACCTTGTTTCATGAACATAAACTTTCCCGTGGAAAAAATTTACTGTGCACAAAAGAGACAAGACTTACTGAAACCACAATTAACTGTGAACCATCTCTGAAAGTACGTCTCGTTTATCACCAGGTAATCTTGCCTCCATTTTACAATATCAGTATTAAACAGTGTGGCTGTGGAAACATCTGCAGCGTGAAATATGTACCAGTAAACATAAGAAGGGGGCAGGATCAGATACCAAGCAGAGATGCACCCTCACAGCATATTTGTCTACTCTAAACAGACAAAAGTTTACAAAGAAGGTAATGGAAAAAACTTGAAGGCTGAAGCAAAGGCTGAAGTTTCATGTTTCAAATCTTTGCATTCTGTGAATCAAAGCATACTGAGAAAGAGACACCTGACCAGTCCTTCTGTCACACAAACCTGTGGCAGTTCCGCGATCCTAGTGAAAGGAGGTAAATTATCTGTTCATAGCTCTGATTTAAATATCAGACATGCCTAATGTGAAACTGATTTCTCTCTAGTTTATATTCAGGAAAAATACAATAAAGTTTAGTTGTTCTCAGCATGATTTATACTGCTGCAAGGTCAGAATAAAGCCCTGTTATAAAATCACATGGCTTATGAAGCTTATTTAACTATTTAGGCAGGGTTCCTCTGTTCCACAAATGGAATTCACAGCTGTTAATCTAGTTTCAAGTAGGTATTGGAATGAAGACTTTGCTGCCAGAAAAACATCAACGAACAAACAACATTCCAATACTTGGAATTTCAGTAGGGATCCCCCACAGGGTGACAAGACTCAAATTGTGCCTGTCTAGTAAAATGCAGGATCATCAATATGTCTTTACTAGATGCTGCTGATTCAACTATTCTGTTTCTTTACCTCTTAAAATACTGGCCCTTTTCTTTTTGGCTTATAAGTATTGTCTCATACACTGCTGCCTGGAGGTACTTTTATGTCATTGCCAGTGTGTGTCTCTATAGGAGTCTTTTCTCAAAGCCAATGCCCTCCCTCTTTGCAACCTTGAAATTCCCCAGCTCTTCTCTGATTTTTTGGGGGGTTTAACTTAATGGAGGTAGGCTGCATGTAGTTTTCTGCTGACACTTCTGACCTATTACAAACTGTTGCCCACACGTGAGGAAGAACAGTCCTCCAGTACACCTCTCTGAGGCTCCAGAGAACAGAGGTCCACTCTTGGACTTGTCTCATGCTCTCTAGAAGTCTGGTTCACGCAGTCTCCAGGCCTCAGCAGAGAGGAGCCATTTCCTTTCTTCTGCCTTATTTCACGCTGTGTGCTCTTTTGACATTACAGCTTATTACCTGTAAGTGATATGCTCAGCACATTTGAGCAGTGTTATCAAATGAGATCTCTAGAATCTTTTGCCATATAATTTAAGATGTCATTAACTTCAAATTTTGCAGTGCTGGATTCGTGTCTAAAACCTGAGACTGATCAGAAGCTTTGAGCTACTTGTTCACGAAACCACTGTTAACATACCAAAGCTTTGTCGGGGAGGTGGTTTTGGATGGGCTGAGCATTTCAGCTTTTTGTGAATCCCAAAAAGCTTAGAGAGTTATGAATGCAGAAAGTGCAATCAGAAAGAATCGGCTGAAAACCTGAGAATCAGATTTACAATGACAAACCATTAGCATTACGTCCAATTGCTAAAATTACACAGAGGATAAATCAATTATACACATTAGTTTAAACAGTAAGTGTCTTAGAATCGATTCTTATCTTTGCACAAAGTGAATTGGATGTGCTTGTTTGTACTTTTTTTTTCTGGCATAAGATGCACACAAGCCTTCCTATTTTTGCATTATTTGTATACAATTTTATTTCATTAAGAAAAAAAAATCCACTGTTCTTAAGAAATAAAATATTATGCACTGTCCAGAATATTGATTCTCCTCCTCTCACATATTGTCACTTCATATCCTGGAGCTTTGGCCCATTTACTTTCCTACTCCCTGGGACATGTCTCTAGTCATTGTTTTCCTTCATTGCTCTCATAAGCAAGGATTCAAAAAAAAGGAATTTGAACATTTAAGCTCTGATCCCATCTGACAGCAGCTTGGCCTTTGATCTAAAATTTGTCAATCCAGTCCTAAGCCCCTTTGCTATCAGTGGAGATCCTGACAATCATAGAAGCAAAATACTGCTTCTAGAAGTGTCTCATCTTTTGACTACAGTGAACTTCTCAGGCAGGTACAGAATGCCCACATTATAACCAGCTTGTCTTTCAATAACAATGTGAGCAAGTTTGTAATGACATGAACACATTTCAGAGTCCTGTAGCTATAGATGCCCATTACAAGATGTCCCACCTGCCAGCCCCACAAGCAGCTGAGCAACGCAATTGTATTGTACACCCAGACATTTCCTAGGAGGCCACTTTGGGAGTTCTGTTGCTGCATGGCTAAAACCAGGAATGATGAAATGGGAGGTCAGATTTACACACATTTCTACAGGGTTGAACTGAAGTTAGTAAGATAAGGAAATTTTGGTATAATCTTTATCATTTGACATAGCTACAGGATGGCCAAGTATGTACAGCCTCTGTCCAGCAACAGCACCTTGAGACAAAGTCCAGGAATCCTACCACTAATTTTCCTGCTGTGGTTGTTGTTTCCTCAGTAATCTGTCTATCACCAACCTGCCAGATGCAGATTTTATGAGACAAAAGGAGTTACGGGATGAAGGGCTGACAAGCCCTGAACATGGTTATAGCCCTCCTATTAGCAGCATGCAGCACACTTCCCCCACAGAAGGTCAGAGGTGGTGACTGCAATGTTGCAGAATGACCCTTCGCAGCCACGTGAGATTTTTCTGTGATACCAACATCAGTTTATTCTACCAGCACTTCACTTGATGAAAATTTCCCCTGCAGACTGCTTACCAGAGGTTTTTATATCACTTTGACGCTTAGAGCAGATGAACGTGCTTTATCTTGAGAAGCTATTAAATATCTTGTTGGATATATTGCCAAGTTTGACATGTTTGATATTTTCTTTTGTGTTATTTGTAGACATAATACGGGACATAGCTCAAACTGGATTTTCCTGTGTTGCCTGACTTAAACAATTCCTTTCCATTCTTTACTCCTTCTTAAGTCATAATTACGGTTATAAAATGACTGGTCAATTTCACAAGCAGAGAAATACTGGGTTGAGATTGGAGCATGGAGTGTGTCGTGCAGTTTCAGAGCACTGCAGTCATTTGCTGCACTGTAATAAAGAGACAACACTCTGAAGGGAAGTAGAAGAAAAATAGAACTGGTACTGCTGTGTTTCTCCTACAGATGGCAAATCAATAGCATATTTTTGATGAAAGGTGCTAGCTGCAGTTCATATTTGTAAATGCAATGTGTTGAAAATCTATGTAACATTAACAAAAGATGTTCGTGGACTACTTTAAAAAAAAATGCACTTTTCCTTCATTCACCTGCAAAATACATTATGTGTCTTCAGGTGCAGAGCACATGACACAAGCAAGCACACTAGGAATAGCTAACAAGAGAATGAGAAGCATTGTGCGAAGCCAGCAGCAAATGTTTTGGCAGTTAGACTTCAGTGGGAAATGCCAAGTTCTCTGGCTAAATGGTTTGATGACTATTTCAGTAAATTACAGAAGTCAGTGTCCCTGGCTGTGGGTCAGTAGGATTTACCACTAGAAGTTAAAAGGAATACCTTTTGTAATTCTGCAAAACTTCCCTACTGTTACTGCTACCAGAGAAAATGCAAATAAATAGTCAGTAGATTTTGGGGTTTACGAAATATTTGATTTAGTAAATCTACCTTGTCTCGTAACTGAAAACCTTAAGGATAATGTCTTCTGGCTTTGATTTTCAGGAAGGTGGTATTATATATATGTATATAATGCAGATGTATTTAAATTTTTGTAACACAAATATTATATCACTAACAGAAGTAGGTGAATGGCCAAGCAGTAAAAGGATAATATATAAATACACCAAAAAAGTGTAAGACTACAGAAGTAATATCATAAAACCAAGGAAAATGTGAATATTTTTTGTGTTCTCGGGCTTTAAAGGCTTATTCACCTCCCAGAGGAGCTTCATTCTCTGTTATTACACCTCAAGAACAAAGAGTATGTAATCTGAAAGACGTGCAGTATTGATGGTTAGAATCTTTGAGAAAACTTAAATTGAGGCAAGGCTCACTCTTATTTATCTCACTCCATTAACTTTTCTTGTGCTCCCTCAGTATTTTTAATCACATTATCGAATAAATTCATTAATCACTGTTTTCTGCTGAAGTTTCCTACCGAATGATATGACTGTATATATATGTATGAGAATTACATAACTATGATCAGGTAGTAAGTAAGCAAAACTTAAGCTTGCTTATGACAAACTAGATTATGTACTACCTCGTGGAAAGGAATAAATTATGTCTTCCATTTATCCTACAAGTAGTATAAGATGCTCAGAAAGGCAGGAGCCTTTAGTTTTAGAGAAATACATTTTCACCTAGTTGGTGCTGTTCCTGTCAGGAAACTGCAGCTGCTGTCCTCAAAGTTTGTCTACTTCTCCTCTTGCTTGTGGAGGAAGATGAAGAACAGGAGCTGTCCTCCTGGGAATGCTGTGCTGGCAAAGATTTTTAGTCATTCCAGATAGGAGACTATAGCTCAGTCTCTGTAACCAGGCAAACCTTAGGTAATGCTATTATCAAAATGGTGGCAAACAAGGTTAATTATAAAAGCCTACTTTTCTGAGAAAAGCTGCTTTACATAAAAGGTAAAGCATTTCTTTATCTTGCTAGTGTGTGCCAGGACAGGAAAACAACAGCAACCAAAGGCTCCTACAGAACTGTTTTACTAGTCTGTTCATGTGCTCAACTCTTAATTATACAATGGCAATATCCTGATCCAATCTGGAAAAATAAATCTTTGCTCTTACATGCAACAAAAGAGATGATATTTACCAACATTTGCCCTACAGTGGTAATTTCAATACTGTGTTCTGGCACAAATATCTGGGAGTGTCCTGAGGCAAGCAGTGCAGGGCCTTAGCTGTCTGTAAGGGGTGCCCATGCATTTGTCACAGCCATAGCAGCTCCAACCTCAACCGATGTTCAATGTGTCTCTCAGTAAAGATGTTGGGAATGGAAGAACTTTTTTTCAATCTGAGTTAAAAGAGAAGTTTCTATCTTCTGTATTAGTTGTGTCTTTTATTATATGAGACATTACAGTTTGACCTAAAGAAAGAAAAAATTAAAATGCTACTGATTAATCATAAAGTGGTTGTTCCGGCTTACAAAGAAGAGGTTCTCCTGCAGTATATTCTGTCCTTCATAACCTTCATAGCAAAAGAGCCCCATACAAAAAATCAGAAAGTGTAAGGTTTACTCATATCCCTTCAGCATTTTATTTCTTAAAGGAAAGGCAGAGGATGATAACTGGGAATGCAGGCTGATAAAACAGCTTGGTTAACGGTCTGTGGTATTATACTCTCTGTGGTTATCACCAAATTGCCAGAAGCAATTATCTAATCTTGACTGGAAAAACAGGACAGCTAGAGAAAAATGTGTGTTGTTTTCTGAGATGAAACAATTTCAGTCCCCCTTGGAGGCTGAAAAAGTTAACATTTCCTTGAACTGCTACAAACAATTCTCAATTTCCCCCAAGTGTTCTAAGCTCGTGAATATTATCAGGACTAATAACTTTCACAACAGACTTTGAATATTGTAGCACTACCAAAGTTCGATCGTACTTTACCATGGTATATTGCCTTTGAACTCACATATAAACCAAAAAAAATATTAACTGTAAACTAGTCTAATGAGGAAACTCTGCTAAGCTAATAATACTCAATGGATAAAAATAATTACAGTTACCAACCAAAGTTGTGTATACAAATGCTTTGTCCCACAGTATCCCTTGCCTCTACAAATCATGGTAGAAATAACATTCATTTTCTGATATATTCATTTTTTGGAATAATCAGAAATTCGTAGATATGTTAGCTTACAAATGAAGCATTTTTCACTTTGACTAGTATTATTTGTTATCTTCTGTCTCCAACAGAATAGATACAGATTCTAGAAGACCTAGAAGAGATCTAGAAGAGGATTTAAACAATGATGACCACATTAACTACAGCGTTATGCAAATGTGTTGTTCCTTCCTGCATTAGCATTTTATACATTAAAAAGGATATGGCTTCTTTAATATGTGATCTACTACTTGGTTTAAATACATCATTTTACAAGAGCTAACAGAAGAATTTGTGAATGCATTTTCCAAATTGGAGAGACTTTTAGCAAGGACACATGAGTTTATCTTTCAGAGACCCCATATGGTGCAAACGACTACATGGGATCAGTGGCAATGCCTTGCCTATGATTATCTATGCTGGCACTCTTTCCAGTGATTCATTTTTCATGCTTATTTAGTCTAAAGCTTCCCAGGGGTGGAGGCTGCTGGCTGCACTCATTTAAAGATAGTGGCTATCATGGTTATCATTTAAGAATTAATTGTTTGTGACATACACAAATTAAATAAATAGGGCTCTGTAGTTCTTGAATGTTGAACTGATTTTACTTCCCAGAATGACAAATGGAGGCTGATTTCTTTTCTTAGAAACTACACAGGATGAATGAGGTAAATTTTCCTTTAATGATAGATCCGAATTCATCTTCTCTCCGTATTTGACTACTGGCACAGGCAGTGGCTGAAGACTTGTACAAGGTAGACAGTAATTGCAGAGTTAGCCCTCAGATTCACTTCAGACAAGATGGTTTAAAAGCCATATGCTAACACTGATGTTAAACTATTCTCATGGTGCACAGATTGTCACTGCGTTTTAGCTTCCCTCTCTAAGTATATTTACAAAATATTGCTTCTCTTTATCTTAGGAAGACACAGAAGGCAAGTTGTCAGTAAAGACTAACCAGAGTAGCAAGCTGTAAGATGCATCCTCATATATTTAAGTAGTTTTATGAATCAGGTTCTACTGAACTACTCAGGACAGCAACAATATTCACAAAAGCACTGTGTTGAATCCTACAACACCTTAACACCTTACTCACACTCTCATTCCACCAGTCGTGGCACAGGGACACAAAGCAGGATGCTGGCAAAGGTACCAATTTGCTGATACTTCCAAACCACTCTGCTCAATGAGAGAAGGCAGATTAAGACACAGGGAAAGAACCAGGTCAGGATTTAAATCCATATGAACAATCCTTGTTCATCCATAGCTGCCAGTAGGTGGGTATTTTTTTCAGGTCAAACAGCTGAGGAATCCTTCTTATGGAAAGGTGAAAACAAGCTGAATCTCACATTTTCAGCTCCTTTTGCAAATACAGTGTGAGGCTGCACATCCCTTCTGCTGCTGTATTTGTCAACAGAGAGAGAGAGGAGTGTGCTCTAATACAATGATTTTTATGATATTTTTTCTTGCATTTAAACAGCTTTATTTCATCCTTCCAGGTTGTGACAGGCAGTTGGGCAGCAACTCAGTATTTAAGCTCATTTCTTTTGTAATTATCCTAAGAGTTACAACACGCTACAGTTATGCTTCTTACAAGAGACATTAAACATTTATTATATTAGAGAGAAGTTTTGCATTAAAGAAACTAATCACAACCTCAGAGAACATTACAGTGACACTGAACATGTCTATTTTGTTAGACCACTGTCTCTTGGGATGGAGATAAGCTTCTTTGTGTGCAGAATGGAGAAAAAGAAGGTCGTGGTTGGACTCAGTGGATTGAAGGAGATGAAATGCACCTGGTAAGCTCATGTAACATGTTTTAAATGCATTTTGAAAGCCACTCAGCTGAACTGGTTAGATGTAATGTGGCAGGCTGTGTGCTACGTTATCTTGGCTTACTTTGACTAGTTTCTAAAGCAACAATTTCATTTGGAGCCATTATGCTTTTATGTCCCTTACAAAGACTGTCTGATTTCACAGCAGTACTCCTTCTATGTTAGCTGTCTGTCCACACATACCAGTTTGAAATGTTTACACTGAGGAAGACATTTAACTCGATGTCCTTCATACAGTCTGTGAAATACACAGTATGGGAGCTGGTGAAATTATGCATCCAACAATAAGCCATAAGGGGGAAATACAGCATTTTTCTTTTAAAACAATTACAGGCCAGACTGCATTATAGCCTAGAGAACAAAAACAGCAATTAAGTTTTTGAAATGTCATGTTGTTTCAGATCATCATTTTTATCTTTCTTAGTTAACAGGAACTGAAAGAAGACGCCTATTCTTTTGTCACATAGCTCTTTATAGCTCCTCAATCTCTCACCAGTGTGGGTAAAAGACAGTCCTCCTGCTGAGATAATAAAATCCAGCCCCCGTTTCTGCTCACTGTTCAGTACTATTAGCATTCAGCAAGCTAAATGGATGTTCTCTAAATATTCAGATCACTAGAAGAGTTATGAAATCTTGCAAAAGTACCCCAACCCCCTTAATACTAAACACAATTTTCAGGAAGTACTGAAAGCCCCAGAAACCAGTTTAGGAAAGGAAGGTACATGACAGACCTTACGGTCTGGACTTCATGCTTGATACAATGCAGGTAGAGAGAAGGTTCCTGTCTAAGGGATCACTGTAGAGCTGAGGTGATGGGCTCACTGAAAGTAGGGAGCAAGCAATATGAAGGAGATGCCAGAATGTCCTGTGTATACACATTCCCTCTATCTGTACACGACCACACTACAGTATTTCCACACTACCTCCCAGCTTCACAACAGTGCCATGTCACCAAGCATCAGACCCTTCAGAGAGTCTGCTGGCAAACAGGTTGGAATTAGCCAGACAGTGTCTGTCCTAGAAGCTCAGCTTACATCTTGCTGCTCTCACTCCTACACATACATGCACTCAGCTGCACAGATAGGAAGCCGCATCACTAGTTTCTCTTGGATTTCTCTGTATTGGCATTATAGTTTCTGTCCCTTTCCAGCTCCAAAGTCATTATCTCTTCCCATTTCCTGTCCCCAACACCAATTTCTTTAGCCCTGATTTCTGTGGTCCTTACTCTGATCCATACTCTAGACACGCAACCTAGCCACAGACCACTTTCTATGCTTGAACCTGCCAAGAGTTTGTCTTTGAAGTCAGAAATTCAGATTCACTTGCCCAAACATACACATCTACTGCCTCTTTAGGTAGTCCAAGGTAACCGGACTGATCTGAGGCTGCTTTTTCAGAAGGTTGTGAAGAGTTAGGTACCATAACTGCCAGCTCATGCAGATACCCGTGCACTCATTGGCACTTTTACCACTTATCACAATCTGTCTCTCGTGTACACAACAGTCAGAAGAAAAATTCCTTCATGCAAAGGAATTAACCAAGTATTTTAGGTACCAATCCCCAGTATTTCAATTTTATCACTTTTTATATTTCATGAACTTTGAAAGATGTCCTCTTTATTTCTCTGAATCCTTCTTAATGTAACTGTCTCCATTAAACACAGAGTAAAAGAGTCCCATTCAGTATCTTATTTTTGACCAACTAAGATTACTAGGTCCTATACTCCTGAGAGTCCTTTGATACAATGGGCAGTTACCTCTAAAAAATTGATACTTCGATAGCTTTATGATCCTATTGAACTTTACACAACGAGCCAAGTGTTAATTTCGTTCTTTCCACAGTTCTGCAGAGAGTAGTACCACATCATTTAGTAGTTTATCGCCTCCTATTTTCCCCATTTCATTCTATGGTCTGTACTTTGTAGTTCTTTCTTCCTCCTTAGATTCTGTTTTATGTGAGTGACTTATTTGACCATTCTCCATTTCCTTTTGAGTTTTATTGCCCTTTTCTATTGTATTGATTGCTTCTGCTCTGTAGGGTTTTGTCACCGTCAGCAGATCTCTTAGCCCTTATTGCACACTCCTTCCGGGTTACCTATATAGAAGTGAACAAAACAGGTCCTAACTAAACTCACTGTATCAGTTTGCTGGTTACATCAATTCATCATGAAGCACTTGCTCTTACTAGGGCCTAGCAATATATGCCAATGAGGTTCTTGACTTGGTGTAAAGGGTTTTTTTTATGATGTCTTTTTATCAAAGTTCCATCAGAAAGCATTAATAACTTCCCAGGAAAATCTGCCTCCTGTTTCCTCAAAATATTCTGGTATTATTAAGTCTTACCTTGAAACAGAAAGTACCTCCCTTCTGCTAGGTCATACACAACTTCTCCACCAAAACCAGTTAACACCTCCACACCTCCCCACACATACCATGTGTGCTTCTCAGATCACACTTAAATAGTTTCAGCAATTAAGAAGATGAAACTTTTCTCAGTGAGGTACAGTACAAAAGTTGGCCTCATCAATCTGTACGCAAGACTTAAACATCACTGCACCAGCTCATGCACAGGTCATGGCGCTCCAGTGACTAGAAAGTAGGGATTTTTATGGAACACAAAGGAACAGCTGACAGCATTAAGCACCCAGTGTGATCCAGTTCAATCAAAACTCACTGCTGTGCTGTGATTTATAGACCTAGGTGAAATCTTCTGTTGATCAAAATGATCCTTCAGTTGCTAGATTGGGCTTTCAGCTCGATTCTGGTTATGTAGGTTTCAACCGCCAATCATTAGCATACAGATTCAGAACTGGTTGTTCAAATCCATCTCCAAATAACTTCTTTATGTGTCCAGAATACAGAATGCCCATTTCAAAGACCTAAGCAGTTGCACACACTGCAAGGAATGAATAATGCACCAGGAACATATCTGGCCCTTTAAGTTCTGAGATACCAGAATAACTTGGTGTACTCCACCTTTCACCAGAAAACAAACCCAAAACAGCTGGTTTCTTTAAAGGATTCAAAACAGACCAAAAACCACGGACATGCTACCCAATCTGATTTAATTGAAAATTGTGGATTCAGATTGAGCTGGACATGCACATGAATGTATAATGAACCCGTCCTATGTCAAAGTTGTATTTTTTAATTGTTTTCTCTTCCTAGGAAATAAGAGTGTGTGGAGTCAAGTGTAAGCAGGTGTTTAAGAAGGTACAGTGAGCCTGCTGCTGATACAGGAGTGAAGAACATTAGAATTACAGACTTACCACCACATCTGCCAATGGTAGTAACGAACATCATCCGTGATGAGAGCAAACACAGAAATTAAGATCGCATTAGAGCTGTATAATTACAATAAAATGTTTTTAACAAATCATTTTCAAGAAGTAACTTAAAATAAAACTATTTTTAGAAATGCCAATTAAAGGTACTAAACACTATAAATGTGTGCATACTATAATTCTTGACTAAAGCAAACCAGGACTGTTTGGTATAAAACAGGATACCCAAGTTTAAGATCTTGTAAGCTGATTTTTTACTGACAATGGAGATCACCTTTCCATAGACTTAGCAATGGCCTTCAGGTAGTCTTGTGTTCAAACGTTGAATTGCGATTGTAGAGAAGCCAATGAGAGCTGTAGTATGGGACTTACACTTAAACCCTGAGATCACTGAAGCCAGTGAGCATTTTACTATCGGCTCCAATGGAGCAGCATCTCACTGAAAGTATTCCACCCAAAAGAAAAACTTGATTGCTGAAACTAAGTAAAGGTATGGATCAGCAGCCTGGAAAAAGAGTACTTTACAGAAACGTGCCCAGGAGGCAATTCTCCAAACACTTTAGGCCGTTCTTTTTTCTTTTTTTCCTTCCTTATTCTGGAGAAGCCAATTGTAAGATCACTGCTAGAGACTGGTATGTAATTGTGCACACACCACACAAAAGGTATGACTAGCATTGCTTTGTACAATATCTTTGCATGGTTTTTCTCACCCATCATAGTCTTCATGTTCTCATGCAGACTGTGTAACAAAGCATTGGCCTAGGAGCTTCCAACACCAGTTTAATCACTAGTTATAGTAACTTGGAAGAGTGTGTTAGCCACCCAGATATGTCTCCATAGCTAAATGGGTATCCCTCCTGAGCAATACACAGACCAGCAGTTAATGGTGATTACAGTTGTCTTGTACTTGGAGTGAGATGGGCCAAAAGTGGATACAGTTAAATAAGACAGAAAAATTGTGAGGGAGGGAAAAGGATCAAAAACCTGTGTGTCTCTGGTTAAAAATGCTGCTCTGCTTAAGGGAAATTGTAAAGAGCTGTCTACTGAAAATGTTATTTGTCACCTTACGCACAGCTGGGGATTTCCCCAGTTGCCAAATTCCAGTTCATCACTCATTTGTTTTTCCTGAAAGACTATTGAACACAGAAAGTTCCTTCAAGCTTCTAAATTAGTGATTTCATAACCATGCACACCATCCAGATACCTCTCCACTCCTCAATCGCAAGGAAAGCAAGAGAACAATGGAAAATAAGGGATGAACTCCAATTTCTCATTTATAACAAAACTTTTTTTTCCAGACCACCTATATTTTCCTCCTCATGTGAAAATTAAAACTAAAAATAAAGAGATGGCTCACACACTATCCACAATTAAGCTCCACATAATTCTTTTTAACCTGCATCACTGACTGAGACCTTTTTGGGAAAGTCGTTTCCTTCAACAGAACTTGGCAGTTCATAACCCTTAATTCACCAGATGTCTTCTAATTTTTGCCTGCAGCTCCCTGCAGTCTTCTGTAACATTCACAAATTCTTTTTTTTTGCAGAAGGTTGTAAGTGGATCAATTAACATCTAGCTAAGTAAATCCAATTGTTAAAAGCTATTATTATTAGAATCAAACAGACAGCTTTTCCCCTTTGGGTCATTTGGTACAAGGGCAAATTTAGCACCGAACTAATAACTAATGGCTTATCAACCAGAAAGAATGTAACCTTCTAATTATGAAGAAAAGTCAAGCTCAGGAAGTACTTCCACAGTTCACATATGTAAATTACAGAAACTTCAGAAATATTTAACTTTGAATACATTCTCTTCAAATCATCTCAATTGCTTGTCATTATAATTGTAACCTCTTATCTCTACTGCAGCAACTGTTTCCCTTGGAAAAGGAAATTATGTTCATTCATCGCTTCCATGATGATGCTCTCCAAATAATGCATATGAAATTAGCCATGCTGTTCCCAGAAACCTTTAAAAACTTGTTATCATAAAATGGAACTTAAAACATCCTCTGTAAAATAGCTGCTTACTGAATGCATGACATTCAACAATTTCTTGACCATCATCAGCCTCCCTGACTACTTTCAAAGCTCCTTGGTAGCCCAGATGTTCACCATGAATTCATATCCAGATTTACTTACTACTCAAGAATCAAACTTCATATTAATTTTACTGATCTTCCACAAAATGTAATCTATAATTTGCCAATACCAATCCTGTGTTTCTGCAAAACTGCATTGCTTCCATATAATGGACATTTTTAATTTTGTACTGGAAAGACCAATGCTTACAGCAGCAGTGTGAATGGAAAGGCAAAAAGGTGTATTTCACCATTTCTAGAAGTTAAAACCAGTCTTGATATTATGCAGTGATGTAATACAGCTATGAGCAACCTGCTTAGCTTTGCTGAAGATACAGAGAACTAACCGAACATTAGGAAGAAACCAACCTTAATCTACCCGAGGTATGTAACAGTACTATAGCTAGAAGATCATCCAAAATTTTTCAGTTATTCACCTAATTTTTCCAGGGAAAAAAAAAAGTTAATTTGGGGTTGATAATGTCAAGTTCAACCTTCTGCAACACTGTTGAAATATTTTGTGCCAATCTTTTAATGATAAGCCCCCTATACTTACAATATCTCTACTTCTGAAATGCATCCATAAGTTTGGATTTACATCTCTTCTCTTATCCTGCTACTTTATTCCTTCCCCATACATTTCTTTGCAGATCAGAGTGACTACAGCTTAGATGTTGAAATCTGTTCTCATCCTGGGCATTGAACCTACTGCTAATTTCCTGCTCCCCTGACTTCCCCTGTTCCTCTTCTCTCTCCCTTTAACACACACACTATCCACCAGTGTTGCCTAGTCTGAGTATGGAGGTCTGGAATACAGCTAATTTCCTACCAGCTTTCTTACAATTTCACAACCCACCCCTTCCCCACACCCAGATTTCACAATTATTCCATACATTTCCAGAATTTTTTTCTCTGGAAAGTGCCTACGGTACACAAGGCTTCCTTTTCCCCAGGGAATGCTCCCAGTCAGTAGATCTTCCCCTTCCCTGCTCATCAGGTCCAGAACTGAAACCCTTTGTAGTGGCATGATGGATAAAGAAAATGGGATGCTCTTTTAAGAACAGGAGGAGAGGGAAGGGAAAGAAAGAAAAGAAAGAAAAGAAAGAAAAGAAAGAAAAGAAAGAAAAGAAAGGAAAGAAAGGAAAGAAAAGAAAGAAGGAAGGAAGGAAGGAAGGAAGGAAGGAAGGAAGGAAGGAAGGAAGGAAGGAAGGAAGGAAGGAAGGAAGG
>JANHFX010023701.1:75844-88947 GCA_027560015.1 Chloroceryle amazona
CTCCCTCCCATCCTTAGTTTTCACACGTAATCTAGACAAACGTATCATTACGATCATGACTCTGAATTTCTGGGGAATCCCTTCCTAATATCAGATTGTATTTAGGTATCAGTTTTTCAATTTGGATATTACCTAGTTCAATTCTTTTTCCATTCACTCTTCTAGTGAAAGACAGTCTGCCATTCTGCTATATCTATAAATTTTCTTCTAAAATATGCATTTTAAGTAACTTTATTTTCATTGGTATCTTCTTCTATATTTAATGTACTTCATACTTTCTATAGAAAACTGAAATTTCCATGTTTATCAATTTGCTGTTTTAATTCAGACATTAGTATATCAGCTAAAAAAGATCCTTCCCCCTGCTTTGCACATATGTGCATCCAGTTCCTGACAGCAGACGGTATTGCTGCTATTAAGACCCTATCCTGCCAGAGGTCTGGGAGAAATCTTAACTTAGCAATGTGTCCTGAGTCGTAGTGCTTGTCCCACCACCAGTGATTCTTAAACTGAGTATACAGCTGCTTAAAGAGCCATCTCACAGTGTCAGGTATGTTGCATTTGTACTGAGAGGCATAAATTTATGATATTTACAACACAGAGCAATCCTTAATGAACAGGAACTAGAGAATTATGCCTGTGTGCTAAGAGATATCCAACAACACAGGGTGCTAGCATTTGGTTACCTAGAGGATTTTGCTTCTGGGTAACTGAGAAGTAAACTTTTCTAGCTGAAGCAGTAAAACTGATTTATGGCAAAAAGGAAGCATTCAGGAAACATACACTCACCTGTCTAGGAATTTTCATAGGCCTAGGGTAACAGTTCTGTAACTGCTTTACACTGGTTGCAACATAGTTAAAGAAAATAACCTGGCAGAATATTATTGTGGGCTTTTATCAATATATCTGGACCTAATTTACAGTCCTGGGCTTTACAGTGGCTTTAGGTCCTTAAGGCCATCATCACAAGAATGGGTTTACTCTTTTTCTAAATGGCTACACTAAATTCTATATTGCGCAATAATTGCAACAGCTGATTTGACTTTTTCTGTTCATCTGGATTCTAGAACTCAAAGGAAAATCTTGCCGTCATGAAAGTAAGCGTCTTACGAGGTATGTGACAACTCGAGTTCTAAGACCAATTTGAAAGTATCCCTATAAAGTGTTCTCCAGATGAGGCAAAAAACAACTGTTTGACAAAACTGATTCCCTAAAATGTTATTCTAATGGATGAGACACTGCATTAAAATGACATTTCAGCTTTTATGGTCAGGCATGAACAAACTAAGGGAGATAAACATTTTCTTAGCTAAATTGTGCTTGTCATAGAAGCATCAAAGAAAAAACAACCTCATACTGCTTTCTATAGATTCTTTTAATTCAAAACCCATCAATCAGTATTCCAGTTCAGTGTCTGAGTAATGCAACCTTTATCTGATGAAGATAAGAAGTGGCAGTTGCAATTACAAAACTTTGCCACAAAATAAATACAATTAAGTTATAGATTACAGTTACAGATATTAATGCACAGCTCATGCAGAGAATTCAGATCCTGAAAAAATCTTTGAAGGGAAAACTTAGGCAGCCTTAATGGCAATGACAAAGCACTTAAATTGGGTTCAGGTTTTCAATCTACATTAAAGTTAGGAGGAAGGAAACGTGCTTTAGTGGACAACATAGAGGGTTATACTCACTAACTTGCTCTGACTACTGCCTTATTTCATTACCTTGGCCAAACCATGTCACTCCCTACATTTTTCTGATTCTACAAAGGCTAATGATTTTTATCTGCTTCCTTGAAATCTGTGGATAAAGGGCATTGAATAAGTGCTCAGAAGAATTAAGGAATGAATAAATTCTGCATTCCCCATTTATTTTGAAAATGAAAGTCAGCTTTATCCATTGGCTATTACTTCTCTAGAATACAATTTTTCAGAAGGCAAACCACTTTAATAAAACTGAGTTCTCAAGCCAGTAGGATACACTGGATGGTTTTTTTTTATTATTATCAAACTCACTAACATGATCACTGGTGACATTATGAAGCCTCTAAGAGCTAAACCAAAGTCCTTAGCTAGAGAGGAGGAAGGCTTCTAATTACTAAAGTGTGTAACATGGGCACCCAACTCCATCAGCAAAAGCAGATGGAGTAAGAGTGGTAAGAATGACTGAAGTCAGATAGTCATTGATCAAAAAAAAAAAACCCAACCCAGTGGCAGAAAGCCAATTAATTTCTTTCTAAAAGAGTGATTAAAACCATATTTTTCATCATCTTTGTTAAACTGAAGGTAAACACAAAATGTGCCAAAATGGCCCAACGGTGAGATATGTGTGTCCTACCCTACTGCAGCATTTGCAGCCTGTCCCTACTACTGTCAACAAGATGTCAGACACTTTCCTCTGCTGAGATGTGAATGAAGGAATTCTCTATTCTCTTGGGTGTCAACAAAAACTCTGTTCCTGCAGATTTCGGTTTTGGCATCATCAGCTAAGAACTGACATTAAATAAGAAGTGTTTAGCCAAAAACCATATGTACAACTGGTCATACTTCCATCCTTCTTTGTAGGGCCAAGCCTGAATAAGCAACAAACTTTAGAGTCAGAAGCCAAAACTAATTAAACTCCAAGACCCTGAGGTAGGCTTGATTATATTTAATTGTACCTGATCTGGCAAGAAAGCTTATAAGCAAGGGATATCCAGGGTAGTTTAGTGCCATTTGATACTGAGGGAGAGCAACCATTAACAACTGGGCAATCAAATACTGTTTGCTGAGCCCATTTTGTAAATAACACCTTTTGATTCTGTCCTCCTTTGCTGTGCACATCTCTCCTACTGCTCCTGACACTTCTTAGTAAATTCTCTGCCCAGTAGCTGATGACTACCTTCACCCAGTTGAATCCCCGAGGCCTGACAAGAAGCAAACCGTACCGACAAGAAGCAAATTGCCTCCCTCCAACTTACTTTTAGTTGTCACAATGCAACAACTTGTGATTGTGCTGAACAGAGCCCCAGGCCTGGTGAGATAGCACCTCTGACAGTTTTTGCAGTAGCAGCCATCACTGAATAAATTTCAAGTGATTAAGTTTCTTAAACATAAAAATAATCCTAGCGAGTGCACATGTACTAACAAGTTAAAAATAATAATAGGTGTCTGTGACCATGCTGCTTCTGTCTGAATACTTCAGGGGGATTCGGTTGCTAAGAACAACTTACACAACTTGCTATATTTCTATGTGTTAAACAACAACCAAGTAACTATAGGCAAAAGTCCCAGCTGGCAAGCATGAGGAGTGTAGGGGCTGACTGGGGGAGTACGAGGCATTTTTCTCCTGTGTTATATACACATATTAGATAATTTAAAAAGAAAATGAAATGAGGGAAGGAGAGAGTGGGAAGCATGCTACCATCTCTTCAAAATAACACACCCCAAAGCTCTGTTCTTTATCCAGTGTACCTAACAGTGCTTTACAGTGTAGTCTTTCCCAAGAGTGCACTACCAGCAGGTAGCACAAAGGCTGAACTTTGCTCAGCTACCCATACAGGGTTTCTCTCCTGGGCAGGTCTCAGATCCCATGAGAGAAACTGGAAGCAAGGGTTAGAAGTAGCATCCATGACTACTGGCTCATTCCACAGAAACATTTGGCTTTTCAATCTTGTCAGTCTAGCCTCTTTTTATGAGATCATAGAATGTTTTGGGTTGGAGATATTTTGTTTCCAATTGCCACTAATCAATATTGATGTAGGACAGAGGCAAGAAAAGCTGTCTTTTGTTTCTTCACACACAAATGAGGACTGAAAAAGATACTTAGGATTTTAAGAAAAGTGTTTTGATTTTTTTCATGATTTACTTTATTTCCAAGGCCTTGCTACTCAGCCATAAAACTTAATCCTGAATTGAAACCTGAAACACAAGCTATGAGCTCAAAAGTTTGGTTTTGAACATACATGTTGAAAAACCTGAGGAAGAAATCTCCCTCCCCCATTTGCAGGGTTCAATACGTGCTATATATGGCATCCTTAGAGATTTTACTGATCGCCTTGCAAGAAAAGGATGCTGAGAACAAAATAATTATGACAATTAGGAGATGGCACCTTTTCTCCATTTCCCCGAACTTATACTCCTGGCATAGGAAGGAAACACTGAATAATTTATGAGATTTGAAGTGGATAATAAATCAAAATTTCAAAGCTGAAATGTGATGAGAGGCAGGTCAGTACAACTAGCAAGGCACAGAGCCAAGAGAATACTGAAAATACAGTGGGTCAGTGATGTGCAGACTTACAGTTATCCACATCGGGCTTTAAAACACCCTGTGATAACAGCACCTGCACTGTTTCCTGGCTCCATAGGATCCAGGCAGGTGTTTGAATGTGGTGGAGGTTTTTCTGCCTATCAAGATATCGATTTATAAACTGAAATTCTCTTTGTGAATCTTAACACAATGCTCTTTAAAAGCTCATGAAGCATCACAGAACTCTGTCAAGTCAATATTTCATGTTTTATTAATTTCCTACTTAGCCAGTTCTTTGGTTGGTTAAATTTAGTGTCTGTAAACCTCCTAGTTGCATATTTACCTGAAACGGCTCAAAAGAGCTATTTCAGGTTGATGGATAAACACGTGCTTAGGGAATTGCTAATACAGAGTTTACATAATACAGATGCTGAAAAAAAAAAGGTTATTTAAACAAATAATATGGGATGAGCATAAACAAAGCACCGTTGTGAAAAGCAGTACAATTGTATGTGTATGCTGTTTATGAATTACAACAGTTGGTATAAATGCAGCTATTGTTAAATTGATATTTTGAACATCAAAGGAAAAAAATTATTTTCAACAGAAATATTCCTTTTTCTGCCCTGTCTTGCATTTGTTGCACTTTCAAGACTTCGATCAATTTTAAATGGAAGTTCTAAGTGTGCCAGCTCTGTAAGACTGGTTCTTCATAGGGAAATGCGATACATCGAATGGAATTGAAAAGATAATTCACCTTGGAAACCTTAACTGGGTTGTACAGTTTGCCACTGTGTTCAATGTATTTCAAAGGTATCCCATAATAGCTAGTAGTTCTTTACAAAGGTCACTGTAAAATCATATCCTGTATTAGTACATATTTCAGAAAGTGTTCCTCGTCTGCCAGCTGTTCAACTGAACTTTGTTAATGAAGGCAAAGTTTTCTAAGGTTATCACTCTGACCCTTAAACTGTATTATCTAGAAAACCATAAACCTTCTAAAAAAAAGATATGAAAAGGTTTATAAAACATTCTTGTAGCAGATCCTGTTTCCAGTGTCACCTTTTGATCTGAAGTTGGTTTTAAGCTCTTGCCACCATGCCTGCTGATTACAATGGGACGTGGGAAATGGAAACCAATGAAAACTTTGAAGGCTACATGGTTGCTTTAGGTAAATGAAAAAATATTACCTATATAGAGAAAATATTTCAATTATAAGTAAAATCCTTCTAAAAATTAATGAGATTATTTCTATAATGTGCATTGTGGCATAAGTGTTTCTGCCTATCACATTAGAAATCAAGTAACTATGATGTATTTATAATTGCAACAGTCTAAGTATATAAGCAAGAGAAGACTTGTAGCCAAAGAAAATAGTCTTTATTTAGACAGAGGAAAAAACAGATAGAGATGGGGGTGGGGAAAGAACAGCCTTTCAGATACAGAAGATCTTTTTTATTCCTGGTATATATTTTCTGTAACAGTCAAGCCACAACCTGTCTGGCTCTGTTAAAGAGGAATGGGATCTTCTGTATCACTAAAGCAACAATTGTGTTTAGTGCTTAATTAGTGCTTCGAACGAGTAAAAAATAGATGTACCAATCACCATAGTGAAGGCGATAAAAGCCTTGAAAAGCATCTAAAGATAAATGGGCAGATATTTCTGAGAATTTTTGTGGAAGTCATCCTTACACAGAAAGGAAGCTCAGGTCCTAGGAGTTCTAAAGCATCTGTTTACATGATTAACAGTCTAATTTCACTTGGCTATGACTATCACTAATAACAATAATATGTGTATAAATGCAGAAAGAGATGTTTTGCTCTTTAGGCAACTTTCATTTACTGCTTTGTTACCCCCTTTGTCATTAGAGGCCTGCTAGCTACAGTTTGTATACCCATTGCATAGGATATTAAGCGTAGTCTTTGTAGATGCTGAAGTACCGAAGCAATATTAACTTCATGGAAGCAATATCCTTGTCAGTTCATCTCAGGATCAAGTTTCTGTTGGTTTTAGGTTTATTTTTCCCCACACTGACAGGCTCAATTTTTCTAATGATTGGAGCTAATTTTATGAAATGCCTTCTTTTGCTACACCTATTATTTTCAATATAAATTGCCTTTCAAGCATTTTTGTTCTTCTAAAGGCAGAAACGTTTTGCTCCAGGTCATTATGATTATGCAAGTAGTGTGCAGGAAATCCTTCCTCTACTTAGGTTAGCAGAGATGAAGATCTTTAATTTGCTGTAAAGGAGAAATAGTAGAAGACATCAATATTTCACAAGAATTTCATCTTGAGATTTGATTCGCATTGAGAGACCAGTTATCACCTTTCCATCACTGCAGTAATATAGCCGTGTTCCAAAGCCACAAAAAAGAAAGTGTAATCTGTAGAACCAGGAATCTTCTCCCTGCTCTGCTACATAACAGATGAAGGACATAAAAGACCATTGTTTCCTTAACACACGTGATGCCTATAAAACTTATACGAGAAAAGTAGGTATTAAGAGTTGGCTAATTTAACAGAGATTGGATGAGTATTTGCTCTTCTTATTTCTCTGCCTTTCTACAGCAGCTGACACCAATGTAAGAGTGATGTTGTGATAAACAGGAGATTCTACTGGTCAAAGTACCTTGCACTTTTCATCAGAAGTCGAGATCAGATTCGTGGCTTCTTGTGCTTTGTTCAAAAGGTGTTGAGTCAAATGTACAGAGGTCTCAAGAACTTTTTTGCTCAGATTGCAAAATACTTACATGAGCTGGTCTACAGCAGATCCTCATTGCATCTCAGTGGCATCCATAGAACTGTGGCAGTCAGTGGATAAATTAGGACTTTATTAATATTAAAGCAAGTGGATTTTTGATTCCTTTCTGATATATCCCAGCAGAAACTGGGAGAAGAATGGATACAGGCATATTGGACTACAGGCATCCAATAATAAGAAGCCTGCTTGAAAAAAGATAGCAACAGTTCATGAGAATGAAAGAACTTGACCCACCTAATAGCCTGAAACAAAGCAAGAGGAAGAATGTGTTAGAATAAGGAATGCAATATGGATGCATTTTTCCTGGAAATATTTTGAGTCATTGCCTACCCTATGCATACTGCACTGAAGAGGTGCACACTGAACTTCCTCATAAAATTTTCAAACTACTTTCCCAGTAAGAATGCCAGCAACTGGCTGGGATGAAGCAGCTATTTGCACCATTTGCCTGGATCTGGCTCTTCATAAGCACATCACGATTTTTTTCTGTATACATGCATATGTATACATACACTATAAGTTATACTAATTAAAAACCACCAATGAATTAGCAAAAGCATGAAAACAAATACCACCAAAAGCAATGCAAAGATGTGTAAGGCTGTAGGTGATTCTCTGAATGGAGGGGTGAAAAGACATTCTTCTGCTCCCTTTCTCACAATTTTACATGCGGTTTATATTTTAAGTATTAAAGTACACAGATTCAAAGCACACTGGGGTTTTGCTTTTTTTTTCCAAATTCATCCATCCTTTTAATTAATGCATACACATTTCTATACTTTAATTAAAGAATAGCTTTGCCCTTTAAGCCAGAAACTTTGATTTTATCATACACATGTTACAAAGTATTTTAATCTACTGTAATAGAATAATATATCATTTTTATTGCTTGTATTGTTCAAAATGCAGTTATGAAAACCATGCTTTAATAAAACCTCCTCTGATTTTTCTCCAGGAGCTACAAGACTAATATATTAGTCAGAAATAGCATTTCTTTAGAAGTCTAGACATTTTTTTTTCCTCAGAGAGAACTAAATTTTATGTTACCTGCCTATAAATCAGACCCAGAGATACCTTTAATCCACCACAGCAGATAAAATATACCCAAGAAGTCTTGAATATAAATACTGAACAAGAACATTATTCCCCCTGTTAAAAAAGTCACAATTTTTTCCAAGCCAATCCTTTTCTTGAAGTCGATTGGTACTTCACAAGCAGTATAATGAATCTACCAAAAAGAAGAGGGCTCCATTAGGATGTGGCATTGCTGAGCTGGCAATGATTAACTCGCATGGGAAACCACTAAAGGATGGCTAAAAACCCCAGACCATTTTTCAGCCTCTTGCAGAAGCATGTGAGATGGTTTATTTGCATATAGCACCATAATAAGATTCACTGCCAGCTGGTCAGAAATATTTATTGCAGATGGTTATGCAGCTGGCATTAGGTGGGTTGTCTGGGGCAAACTGTCAGCGTGGTGATAATATATATTCTCCTTTTAGAAACTTTCAAAGCATTCAGTAGCAGGCAGTTGTTTACATTGTAATGCTGGTCTTCATCATGAGCAAAATAAGGAGATCAGTACTGCATAAAACATTGACAGAATATTAAACAGGAAGTGTCAAATGCTGTAGCTTGATACTTTTTCAACTTTAAACTTTGAATTTGTCTCCCTTTAACATCTAAACTACAGCTTATTTCTGTGCCTGCTGTCTAACAATAATGGCTGTTATTTCATTGCTTCTTTATAAATTATTACTACAATTTTCAATAGTTTTAAATGAATTAGTTAACCTCTTGTATACTCCCACAGACTACAGGTAACAAGCCAAAAACCTCTTAATTACATACGCATTCTAACATGCTTATTTTCTGGAAAGGAGTATTATTCTGATATCTTTCATTTGGGGATGGCCAACAGTTGTAACCCCGCAGGACAAGTATCAGTACCCTCATATGCCCAAGAGCTACTACACCGCAGCCTGAAAAAGGCAATGGCTCCCAGGTATGAGATGATAATAGCACTCCCGGCATCCCACAGCTTCATGTGTGAGTGAGGCCAAAAAGGCAATGTCAGTTTTAATATCCCCTTATTGTTTCACATTCTCAAACAAATCTGGCAATTTAGCACGTCAAAATCTAGTCACTACTAGTTGTATGTTGTAGCTCTGCTCACAACATTCCCGCGAGAATCCTGTTAATAAGTAAATTTATAATCAGTGGAAGATCCTCAAATTGAAAGTCTACTTGCAGACACAAGATTATTTTTTATTTGAAATGATCTTTTTCTCTGCAAAATGTTGCAGGTAAAAATGGGATTTACAGAACTATGTTCCACATATTTTTTTTTAACTATAGCTAAATATAAGTACTGTCTCTTGATTATTTTTTGGGTACCAAATATTGGAATTTTCGTTGTCATACTTTTCTGTTTTTTGGCAGGTATTGATTTTGCAACTCGTAAGATTGCTAAACACTTGAAGCAAACAAAGGAGATTATTCAAGACGGAGATAATTTTAAAACAAAAACACTCAGTACTTTCAGAAACTATGAACTGGATTATACTGTAGGAGTGGAGTTTGAAGAACACACCAAAGGACTGGATAACAGAGTGGTAAAGGTAAAAAACTGATACCTGATATCTGTTTACACTACAGTCAGCACCAAGAGTGAGCAATTCCAAAATCAGCTGAATAAATGAAAAAAAAAAAAAAAATCTAATATTTTGCAGATACCAGAAGATTTTTATAAAGCAGAAATAATTTGCACCTTGAGACAGTTTTCTTTCCTGCTACAAGCATTCATTTACCAAATCAGGATGGTTACTCAGATACATGAGGATAATCAGTAATTACATGGTTTTCTAGTAGTGGATCCTTCCAGCTTTTTTACACTTTTACCTGTTTAGAAAGTAACAAAACTATATTTTTACCTATATAACTTCCTTAACAAAACTGTAAATTCATCCCCTAGAATTTCGGACTGTCTCTGTGTCAATGTAACTTTCCCATTCTGAATGGCTAGGTGCAAACGGTATTTTTAATTTGAGCCTGCTCAACCCCGTTTGGACAGTTTAACAGTTGGACACTGTTAAAAATAAACCTGCAGTCAGCTATTAACCTTAAGGGAGCTTTGGGAAGGACAAGAAAAAAATATGATCCAAAGCTACCACTGATATGGGGGACAGGGCACTGACATGCAAGGAGGCCCAGCAGTTCATACTTAGTATCTTTAAGTTTATAGGAGTAACATGAGCTTAAAATTCCCCTAGGAAACTGTGAGCATATGTTCAGACACCTTTCAGTGAGAGCTGTAGACAAGTAATGTTTGGCTCCAGGACCATGTTTTTGTTAGCCCGTGCCCTAGCTTGTACGACAGACAGAG
The DNA here is from genome assembly GCA_027560015.1 of Chloroceryle amazona. NCBI lineage: Eukaryota > Metazoa > Chordata > Aves > Coraciiformes > Cerylidae > Chloroceryle > Chloroceryle amazona. The sequence goes on from JANHFX010023701.1 coordinate 86,225, forward strand.
TCAACTAGTAAGAGCGTTCCTGTGAGGCATTCAGATATGACAGTGTCAGGGAAGTCAGTGAGGAAAAGAATACATATGAGCACTAATTAAATTCACCTAGTAAATTCAGCTTCAGGTTTCTGCATCAATACAGCTTCTGCTTTACTCTCTTCTCACCCCTAAAATACGTAAACAAGACTTTCAAAGGTAGAAATGCCAACAGATCTTAGATTTCCCTTGACTGTCCCCTCCAGAGTCTTGGTAATCTTGCATCATCAGCCTTTATCATCGTTCACTGAATCTACGAACTCTTCTGCCAGTTACCAGCTTTATTCTTCCACTCAGCTATCTTGCTCTTCTCCTAACATACGCTGACTTTTCCATCTGTATCTTCTCAATAAACAAGATTTCAGAACTTGTTGAAAAACTCGGAGGAGCTGAGATCAAAGCTCACTGTCAACAAGACCTGCTTTGTTTTGGCATTTGCCACAGGAAATTGGCAGCATAAAGGACATTTGAACTCGCGTCACCCTTCACAGGAGTGGAATAAATTTAACAGAAGACATTGTTTATTCTCTGTGGATCACTTTTCATTCTCAAACTAACTTTGTGCAGAGTAATTCCTATGACTTCTTCCAAATTATTTATAATTCACAACACTAAACCACATCAAATAATATGACTCATTTTTTTCCCAGTAGCCTGAATATCCCTATCTTTAAATTTTCTTCCTTTTGCTTTCTCCAATGAGCACTAGGTGGGACATATTCCTGACAGAGTTTACTGCTCACACATCACTTTCGATCAGTTGAGTCCTTAGATCCTTAGTAATGCCTTCATTAGTTCCATCACTCCTTAAATCCAGAGAGACTGATGCTCCTCCAGTGCTCTTCACCACTATCAAAGCCATTGCCTTTCTGTGCAAAATCATATCACTTGCAGCCTCTTCTCTTCATTATCAATTATTTGGGAGTAAATGCAGCTTGTACAATTATAACCCTATCTGGTTTAATTATTTCTGTCTAATATTCTTTTCTAAACAAATTATATTATTTGTTTCTAACAAGCAGAGAAGGAAAAAGGTAACATGTCATGCCATTACTCTCTAGACTGTTCTAAAAGAATTTTCTGGTCATTTTATTAACAAAACAACACCTCAAACACATTGAAGTTAGATGAAGGTAATAAAACTGCTAGGCAATATTTAAATGTAGAGAGGACATGGATAATTTAAAGAGCACATAGCTTAAGAATTCTGTAAATAAGAAAGAAGTTAACTGATACAGAATGAGTTTTGTCTCATTATTAATAGCAAGCTCCTTCATAAGAGAAATAAATCACACAGCGCTGAACTGGAAAATGAATTAAGTTCCCAATACTCTTGGAGCTTTTTAATAACTGAACTTCTACTGACTGGCCTCTGATGAGGACTCGCCTATGATACATGGTTAAAAGTCTCCCTCAAGGACAAGGGTTCAAATCTAGAACAATTCAAACAAAGTTGCTTTGAATGTACTCTAGCCTATCTGAGTAGAGAATTTAGCTTGTCAAGGGAACTTTTCCTTGCAGATCTGGTCATCCTGCTCCCAGACAAGAATCAGCATACCCAATACCCTGTTTAATAGTGATAGACTCTCAATCACACCAAGTCATGAAGTAGTTGAGGATGGAAGGGATCTCTTAAAATCACCTAGTCTAATCCCTCTGCCCAAGCAGGGTCACCTAGAGCATGTTGTCCAGCTCATAAACATATCTTTTTAAAGGGTTTTTGTGAAAATGCATGAAAAAAATTAAAATAAATATATTGTATGAGATGATATTAACATATACTTCCTCTTGTTATTTTCTAGCAGAGCTAAAAAAGGTGTCAGCATGGCACTAGGTGGTATAAGCTCCCAGGCCTTCACTCCTGAAACCTTACAATCTTTTTATTAATAGCTTTAAACAGTAAGAAAAAAACCCACAATTTGCATACATTACACAAGTGTCCATTCACTCAGCAATTCACTAGTTGGTATGAACACTTTATGTTTGTGTATGTGAAGAAATACGTGGAAATGAGAACAACGCACTGCAAAAGCTTCACATTGAAATGCTGTTGTCATCTTGAATGCATTCAGGTTTTGGTTGATTTGGGGTTTTTCAGGAGGAAGATGGGGAATGGTAGGAAGCAACTGTAGGTGTGTCTTCTCATAGTTTGAGTTTATTTTCAATGTATTTATAAACTTGTTAAAATATCTGAGTTAATTATCTGATTCATGCAGACACTAGTGACCTGGGATGGTGACAAACTGGTATGTGTTCAGAAAGGTGAAAAGAAAAACAGGGGCTGGAAGCACTGGATTGAAGGAGACCTCCTGCATCTGGTAAGGACTTCTGTACAGATACACAGCACGTAACGGAGACTACAAAAATGCACCGTTTTCCATTTCAAAGGGTTTCTTACTAATTCTGGTTAGAATGGTCTTTATTTAAACAGCTCTGATCTCTGAACTCTGAGGAAATCCCCCCTCTGCTACAACTCAGGAATGCTCAGTTCCTTTCCACCTGCTCCCAATTAAGTCATGCTGCAGTGGGTTTTTTTCCTCCAGTCCTCTGCCCTCCAGCTATTAACCCTTCTCATTATATTGCACATCTACCATCAACTCATTTTCATATAATCACTGGTAGAAAAAAGTAAAACTGGTATGGGACAGATTGCAAGAAAAATATTATTCTTTGCTCTGAGAGAAGCACTATGCAAT
>JANHFX010023701.1:89047-105348 GCA_027560015.1 Chloroceryle amazona
TGCAATACAGATCAGAAACCTCTGGATACTCAAGAGGATCCCGCAAAAAACCTACACTGCAATTATTTTGTACTAGTACAAGAAAAAAGTCAAAACATCGTACATCTGAGTTACTAAGCTGGAGGACAGAGATAAGAAGGTGAGTCAAGGAGAGGCCAGAAGAGCCTGTGCAGGAAATAAGCAGTCAGTGAAGTCCAGAAAGATTTCACAATTATAGATACATAATGACAATTACAGATTTTCTTGGGAGAGCAAACAAGAAATGGGCATGATCGTGATGGATGGTGCAATAGGTGGGTGCAGACAGATTATGGAGGAGAGCTCATAGCTCTATCATTATTTGCATCTAGATACCTAGTCCTTCAAAATTTCACCCTAAAGATAGTTGGTACAGTCGACCACATCACCTCAAGTCTCTATGCTTGAAAGGTCAAAGCAATGAATTAAAAACCACTGTCTGCCACCTAACTAAAAGCAGCCTTTTAAAACTCTATTTAACAAATATTCAAAAGCCCATCTAACAAAGGTTCTATATGCTGGCACCAATTCAGGCTAAGAATGGTGGAAACAGAAAGACCAAGTAGATTCTTACAACAGTCTTCAGAAGTTCTCTGGTGAGTCTGGCCAATAGCTAGCCCAAAAGCCAGCTCCATCAGAAGAGTAACCAGCAAGACTGCCCTGCAATGTCCAGGTGTGACAACCTTTAAGAGGTCAGCTGCAGCACTGGGCAAAAATGTGTATTGTTCTGGCCCTTGAAAAATGGCTGGGTGCGCTCTGAAACAAATGTCCTCAGTTTTAAAGCGTCCTCCACTTTTTTCTTAATTTCCGTGTTTCATTGCTTCTCATGAATTATGAGGTAACATGTAAATTATAAATTATTTCAGCATATTGTTGCAATAACAGAGCTTAAAAAAAGACTTGCATTAAAGAGCCATTTTTATGCATTTTTCACGTTTATTCTTCTTCAAGCTCAAGTGTCAAAATCTACTTATTGTGACATGTGGCATGTGGCTGCTGATTGGTTACATTTAATACATTATTCCTTATACTCTCTTTTTCATAAGTGTATCTTTTTAATGCCATGGCTCAGATGTAGTAATTTCTGGTGGGATACGTAGGGATATGCTGTGTATGAAAAAAATAGCTTGTATCACTATATTCTTACTAATTTTTTCACTCCTGTAGGAGCTGACATGTGAAGACCAGGTGTGTCATCAGGTATTTAAGAAGAAAAACTAAAATTGTCCAGAAAGCCACCCAGATCTTCAACGCACTACTACACTGTTATGTTTTGTCTAAGAAGAAGAGCCAACTCAGATTTGCACTAACTCTTCGACACTGCTACGGGAATGTGTTTTGTGCCTGTTAATGGAAACAAGCATGTTTTATAGAAATAATGAGAAATGATGTTATGATGTTACAAACATCATAAATTCCTCTCTCTTTCAGTTTGGAGTTAAATAAATGTAATTTTCTTTCAAATAATGCTTTCCTACATCTTTGTAATCAATTTCAGATGAATGTCCTTCAGCAATAGCACTGAAAATTAACAGTCACAATTACCTCCACCCCAGTGTATCACTCTGCAGTGTGGTGGTATCATAATATATTTAGATCACTGATTAAAAATGAACATTCATTGGACTGTTTCTATTTACTTTAGTCCCAGATCACTAATTCCAGTTTCAGGCAACAGAATGGCTTACTGAACACAATACATGGCCTTTCACATCTAGGTTATGCATTCGAATTTGGCCCAGGTCTACAGCTGCTAGTAGTTCTCACCTGATAAATGTCTCGTGGCCAATGTTAAATATTGTCGCTCCTTAACACGATCCTGACATGGATCACTGACAATGCCGTTAACCTCCAGTTAGAATGGTCTGCATACTAATTCCAGTGGAGAAGTCCACTGTTTAAAAAAAAATGTACATTCAAGACTCACTCCATGATGTGAGAACTAAGGCATACTTACAAGATACAGAGGACAATTGCAGAGTATACACAGACTGCATGTACCATGTGCATAAAGAGTACCCAGCATGCTGCGAGATTCACTTTGTACCTACCTTTCAGGGACTTTAAAAAGTCACTTCCATACAGCTCTTCTCAGTTCTATTTGGAATTTTTCAAAAGAATTCATGTTCTTTGCTAAAGGCAATTTTATGTTAACCACGGATGGTGAGACTACTTCAGTGGATGGAAACTGAAAATACTCAGCAAGATGTGTGCACGTTCCCCAGAATTGAAGAAGGGCTTGTATGCCCAAAAGCTCACCCATTTTTCCCCAACTATATGCATTATTCCAATAAAATACACTGTCTTTCCTGCAACTTTGCCTTGCAGATACATAAACTTTCACATAAACTCTGTCACCATTTCGCTCCCCTCTTGTCCACAGGGCATCCAAAAAGATTCTGTCCACACAATCTTTTGTTATGTATGGCAGGAGTGGAAATTCCATAAACAGATCAGTGGTAGGGAAGTAGAGAAAAGATGTGGGAAAACCCTTTGCAGAAATGGAGGAACATATGCTTTCTCCCCATTCCCCCTGCTGCTTACCCTACTCACTGTCAACAGCTCAGGACAGAAAAGGAGTGAGAGTTTCCCTATTGAAAACAAGGTTACATCTGCAAAACCCCAGATCTGATTAATATGTCACTAATATGTACGTGGCCATGGCTAGATAAGTGCATATGTAGGGATATTTTTATGAATTGGACTTTGCTTCTGATAAAAGTTGACCTGGTATCAAACTTATTTTGTACTTTGACTGAGCAATGCTCTAATGTTAGTTCACATAGATGAAACTGCACCTGGAGCTGGTAAAATCTTGATTTTTTTTCTTTTCAGGTTTGAATAACCCTGGATGTTCCTATTTCTAGTTCTAGTTCCTAAGACTCTGCTAGTTAATAAGATAAGAAGTACCACAGTTCATTAAGCTTTCAAATGTTACCAGAACAAAGTAATCACTAGGAAATAAAATGTGCATGTTTTAATCAGTGACATTTCTCATAGCTGGTCCTTGCCTGGAGTAAGCCTGCACAATGTAAAATTGTGTAACTTTACACCAAATCGTAAAACATATATATCACAAATAATTACCATCAGTTCACAAATGATGAGTTTGAAGATGGAAAGCAAGCATTCTTCGATTGATTTCTTATTACACTTACTAGTTTTATCTAATGGATATGGCTGGGAAGGAAATGAAGCAGGCAGCTGGCCACTTGAGTAGACTTTGATTAGGAGAAAACTGGATCTGACCCTATCTTTTTGCAAATTTTTGGAAATGAAAATTCCAGACTTTTTAACAGGGAGTGAGAAAATGTTCAAGGTTTCTTATGCTCCAAAACAACACCTTCTTCCTGCACATACTGATGTGCAAGAACTTGCAGCCTCCTTTGCAACTGTATGCACAGAACAGGAGACAGAAGAGACATTTGTTACGTAGGATTTTAATTACTTCCAAAGGTGTACTTGTTTGTATCATATTTGTGATGTTAGATTGGTCTCTAAGCTGTACAAAGTCCCTTCTCTCCTTGTCAGCAGATTAAATACTTGCACTGGAGGAACGGACCTTGCTGGTAAATCAGAGAAGGTTCATTCACATTTTTTCAGCCCTCTGGCAGGCAGTGCTGTCTCAGCTCTTTTGAAGGATTACCATTTGCATTGATTCTTTTCCTCGTAGAGTATATTACTCATATACAGCTAACAGGAGGGTTATTTACCAGCAACCTTCTGATCCAGAAAACAGAAAAGCCTGTACTATAACAAAAGCACTTCCTAGCGAGCACAGTACGGGGCAAACAGTCAGTACCATTACCTGTCACTGGACTTTTCAAAGGTGTGTGTAAGCAATGTTTATGGTGGAATTTCTAAAAACCCTCTGCATTGAGCCAATTCTTCTTCCCTACAAATCAACTAGTCAACTGTTTAAAGAAGAAAGCAACACTGCAGGCAAACTCTGTAGAGTAATATTGTTAATGCTCTGTGGCTAATTCCTGAGATGCTACCTTTCTCTTAAGCTCTGAAGGGTCACAGAGGTACTGCGTGCACAGAAGGGCTTTCAAATTTTCCAGGAATATCCTACGCGCTCTGCTGATTTGCTGCTTGCAAAAGATGTCTACTCCACTGCCATCTGGCAAAAAGTCTGGGGGTCCTAAGTCACTATTTACTTCAAGATCTGATGAAGACAAAATTTAAAAATAAATAAGCAAATACAATGTTTCACTTCATTTATTTGTATGCATTTTAAGCAAGGGTACATGTTTTGCCTTAGAGGGGAGAGATGAACAGAAAGGATTTCTTTGGAAGACCACATTCTTCTCAGGCTTAATTTGTGATTGATTTGAAGGGCAGAGGTTGCAGATATTTTAATTTCAGCTTGCTGATTACACTTGTTATGCAGATTGTGAAGATTAGAAGAAATCATTTTGTGAAAATGAGTTTTAAAATAAAATTAACCAGACAAGCTTTTCAATAGCTGTAAAAATTTTGTCGTTCGCTAAATACCACACTTGCTTTAATTATGTCTCACATTGCAGTGCTTCAGTCATCATTAAATAGAAATGGGAATGCAATAGGTGACAGTACATATCCCACAGTTCCTAAAGGTGGAGAAATCCATGGAAAGATTAGGAGCTTTCCCTTATGTGACCTCAGAGACTCTGCTTGGCATGAGGACATAAACGAGAGGTTGCTGCTAAAGGACTGAGGGCACACTATCATCTAGACCCACAGACAGGGAAAAGAGACAGAACAGAAAGTAACAGACTTAAATAGCAGCAAGGAAACTTCAGGCGGACATGAGGCAACACCTCTGCACTCAAAAGATAATGAAGGACTGGCAGAGGCTGGCAGATGAGCTTGTGGAGCCTCTATGGTCCAACCATACTATCCCCTTTCTTCCATCAGTAAAGCAAATCAAGCCCAGTCTTTCATTGTACCTGCACTAATAGCTGACAAAGAGGCTGTCAGGAAGATCTCAAAGTATTCATACCATTCTTAAGAAAAAAATGTCCAAAGACCTGAAGTAAGAGAAAGGCTACAGCATAAACTCATGGTTACCAAGACCCAGAAACAAGCCTTAAGAATCATTGGAAATTTCCTTTATCTGTTTTCATTATTTTATACTTTGGATTCCTGCTCTTTTTAGTTTAGGTAACAATTTGTCACAGAAAGGCTTTCTGAAAATCTGATAAATCCTCCACAAAGGCTTTTCCTGTAAACTTAGCTACAACTTCAGAATTAAACCTAAAATTCAGTTGGCATGACAAGTGAGCCAACAGTATATTCTCAAAATATGTAACTTTATCTTTTCTTTACACCTTTTTAATTAAATGTCAACTTCTGAAACAATTATAAGGGGCTCTAACTGTAGAGTGGAGCTGGTCTTCCAAGTAGTTCTACTTAAGTCAGAGCATTTCTGTGGAGTCAATTATTCTGTTCGGTCAGATCAGATCAAGTCAGGTCATACACATCTGCTGGTAACGTAGACTATAGACTCTGAAGCTGCAGAATTTAATAATGTCTATTACTATTCACTGTTATTGACATCTGCTTCAAAGATTCAACAACAAAAGAATGCAATAAACTTCCTGAATGTTTAGGAACAAGGTTTTTACATTCAACATTTTTCTTTTCATTCAGGTAGTCAAAACACACAACTAAAAATAAAATCATGTGATATATGGCAGCTTTTTCTGTTATCTCAAAAACTATTAGAGAATTTTACATTTATTTATACAGATATATATCACCTTGTTATGGTTTTTCTTTTAAACAAATCACCAACAGCTTAATCTAAATTAGACTCTCATTCTCTAAACATTTTTGAGAAGCCAACATCAGTAAAATAGTCAGGAATAACACCTGGAAGATGAGTTTTACTGGTTAGAGGATTAAGGCAGAGTTGAATGGCTCCCTTTGTGAAATAGCAGCCTTGGTTCTCTAAAAACACAGATTGCTGTTTGCTACTAATGGGTGCCTTGAGTAGCATTACAGCAAATTGCTTTCCTTGATGGCATAAACTGAATACACAGGAAACGCGAACACTTTGTTAAAATGTTAGCACATCAAAAGTCACTAAAGGAAAATAACTGTTTTCCAAAGAAGGGCTTTGTATGATCACAACGGAACCATTTCTGCTGTAGTGAACCTGTGCCACACAAAAGGTCAGGCTTGATGGGGCTCTGAGCAACCTGCCCTAGGTAGAGATGTCCCTACTTCTGTAGGGGGGGTTGGACCAGATGACCTCTAGAGGTCCCTTCCAGCCTAAACCATTCTATGATTCTACGAAAACGGGAAGCAGAACCAGATTGTCTACTGCCATGCTGATTGCACAGCCATTCTGCAGCCGAGCAAAATGAGCGTCGACTGTGACTAAATCACAACAGCGGGAGTAACTTGACGCTTGGCCATCAGGCTGCAGGATCTAGTGTGGTCCCCGACAGAAGTCTAGACAGCTCCAGCTCTTCCCTGATTTGGACTACCACATACAGTATCTGTTCACAGCAATAGGGCTATCAGACTCTTTTGGTTACACCTCTTCCTGCCCGACTCACCTCGCTTAGCTTGTATTGTAACTGCACTAAGAGATTCGACAGGGGCAATGCAGTACTACAAGAGGGTAGTATCTATCAGGAGGTATCTCATACCAACTGGATGAACAATTTCCATGGAACAAATTAACTCAAAGGAATTGCAGAACATATTTTAGTATAGTAGTTTTAAACTTCTGTAATGTTCCACTGACACAGCATGAAGTGTAAGGCAAGGAAGATTCTGGCCCTTGAGATTAGTTTTGTAGGTTTTCATAACCTGTTTCCACAAAGAAAAATCTCTATATTCTGATACTGTTTATGTTTGTCTTCTCTTTCAAAAGAGAAATTAAATCCATTCAAAAGGCATAAATAAAGAAAACTAAAAATTCTGTTTGGCTTACTGTAGATGTCAATATAAACAAAGTATAACAAGGCTATGCGTGAAAACTCTCCGATAACTTCCTGGATATGTGGTTTTGTTTCTAAAGTACATGACAGAACTCTGTAGCTGTCCTAGTGCAAGTAATTTAAATAAAATGAGACCTAGAATGTATTAGGAATCTTCCAATGAAAAGTAGAACGTATTTTGGCACCTTGGAGTAGGGTTAAAAAAAGGCCCAAACACTCCACCTCTCACTGCAAAGTTGTTTCCTAGTGGAAGTAGACACAAGTTAAAACCAGCATCACTCTATTAGATGTAACAACAGTGCAACAACTTACCTACAAATGGGACCTGCAAGATATTTCAAATGCATATTGTTCTTTGTCTAGATTACCAACAATAGTAACAATCAAGACTTCTAACTATATTTGCTTTGGATATAATTTCATAGTCACATACCCATACAGGTTCACCCAGAACCAGCAGTTTCATCTTAAGCAGTTTACAGTCCAAAACACTTTCTTAAAGATTAGATCAATGTACAGCATTTAGGCTGTGTGTTTTCTTTGCTTTCTGGATTCCACTCGGACTAAAGAACAAAATGTGGAAACATTTCAATCAATTGGTCTCAGATTGGTAAAAGATTACAACTTATCCTTCTTTCCTGACCACTCCATTAGGTTTTGGTAATGAAAATCGTTACTACTCCTATCCTTTCCTGTCAGCTGCATCAGCAGTAATTAATCTCCAGTGACTGAAGAGCGTAATGGTAGCCTGGTGCTTTTATGACCATTTTTCTCCCCTGCATTATAATGATTATGTATCCAAAAAAAAAAAAAAAAAAAAAAAAAAGATGCCAGAGAACATCTTTAGGTAGGAGAGGATTCAATTTGAGAACTTTTCTATCTAGTTCAAAGACAGATCTTATTATTTGGTAGCATTAATTAGAGAAAGGAAAGAAAAAAATAATCTTGTAGCTCTCCTTAATGTGTAAGATTGTAACCACAACCCTGTAGGGTGCAATGGGCTGAAAAGCACAGCACAGCTGTCCTGCCTAATGCATGAGGTAGGTAAGCTCTCTTAAATACTTAACCCTTTAGAAAGTTACCTGAAGCCACAAAACTGGCTGTACCTTCTCTGAAGGCAAATGAGGGGGTTTAGTGATTATTTTTTCAGAAGACAATTTTTATAATGCTATTTTCAATAAAATGAATAGTACAATAAGCACTATATATATATTATCTTTTTCAGCCTAGAAAAATTTCTTCAAAGATCTGCTCTATGCTGCAAAGGCTTATTTCCAGAAACCACATTTTGTGACTAAAACTATAAATAAAAACATGATGTAAGCTCGTAAAGCCTCGTTTTTGTCTTGTCCAAATCAATTCTACTTTCCCAAACAACAGAATTCTCTCAAACAACGATACTGCTGACAAAGTAACACTGGCTTCCAGTGTTATTTTATATAAGCTCCCAGCTTTTATTTGCAGTCACATACAGTCTCCCAAGTCCCAACTCTGAGAAGCCCCTCAAAGAACTCCATCACTAATTTCTATTGCATTTAACACAATGATATGCATCAGTTGACATGAAATAGTTCACATAAAAAATCAGACAGCATTTTGGTTTAAGTCTATCTCTTGCAATAATCTTTCATCCAAAGGGAGGCTGGTGTGATTTCCTTTAGTTTAATGTCAAGAAACTGCTAGGGAGAAACATGCCCACAGTTTACTGGGGAGCATCTGCCCCATGTTAACTTCTTATATGGTGGTTACCTGACCACAGATCACAGATTACAGGCCTGAACTGTATCAGGGCACAGATGAACGAGTGAGAAATAGGAACTACAGCACTTGCCTTGATCTGTGGTGAAACAGAAGGGTTCAGTCTGTCTCTAGCCTGGTCCTTTAATGGATATAAACATGTAAGGACCAGGATGAGTGATCATTTTAGAAATGTATGAGTATATAGCATAAGATGGATATGCCAGTCTACAGTTTTATTTACAGTTATAGCAGTATTAAAACGCTTTACCGAAGTATAGCTTATCTTCCTTCTCCCACCTGGTAAAGAAAAATGTACACCAAAGGAAACACATTTATACAAGCATCTATCCACACATGCTAAATGTCTGTTAATTGGTGGTGTAAAGGCACCATACTAACCTGTTTCTACTATTAATGTGAAGCAGAAGGGCATAAAAAAGGGGTGGGGAGGGTACTATGAAAAAATCCTGTTTTTAAAATTGGGGTTTGTCCAAAAAAAGTTAAAAACTGCAGCGAAAATTGAAATAATTTTATTTGCTTCAGTAGAAGGCCTTCAAAAATATCGTTTACAAGTATGTGAAAAGCATTCTTGTCCAGACGGACTGACTAAAGAAACAGGGAAGGGAAAATAAAAACGATTGACAGAATCAAGGCGTCATCTAGTGGCCAATCTGTTAAATACACGGTTAAGGGGAGCATCCTCTGCTTTCCTTACCTGTTCCCTGTCCTTTTCACAGACTCAAACCAAAAAATATTGTCATTATTGTAATTTTTTAGCTCCATGATAAATTGAATAACATTATTATATTTAATTTTTTTAAGAACAGAACTATTAAGACAATGTGTGTAAACCCCATCACAATGTTACAAGTGCTTTTTATTTGAGGGGATGAAATTCCAATTACATATTATATTATTAAAATGTATCAGTTTTCACTTGGGTAGGCATGTAAAAATAGTATATATGGGAGAATTAAGAAAAAATATGCTTCTTCATAAAGGATACAAAATCCTGTGTTATTAACTGGATTGTTTCTCATTGTGGGGAGAGGGAAAATTGACAATGTATTAAGGAATGGCAGCGTTTTTAAGAATAGCAGCATAAGAGGAGTTGAACCAGAAACCTCCAGGATTAAGAGCCCAAACTTTTTTAGCTTGAACTAAGACTCCGTATTGATTCTCACTCATCAACAGATTAAATACTTCATCTTTGAGAGTGAATTTGTCCAGAAGATCTAAATGCTGCAAATCCTACATCAGGTGCTCTTTGTGTAATATATTGACATAGGACTGCAAAAGAGACACTCAAAGCTAAAAGCATTAATTGCTACAATCTGAGTTTAAAAATTCAAACATTAGAAAGGGATGGATGGGATAACTTGCAGGCTTCAGATTAGCTGAAGAGAGTACATAGCACACACTGTTGCTATTGAATTACTTATATGACTATCGCTGAAAAAATTAGTAATTCAGGTTCTACTAGAAATGGGAAACTAACAAAAAAATCCCTGAGCTTGTACAGGACTTTTATGTCTATATATACACACTGTTGCATTTGCCTCTGGCAATACATTATTTATGTGTGATTGTTACAAAAGAGTAAGGATAAAATCTAATACAGCTTTTATCACTGCTGACTCTCCTACATAAACAACTTGTTATTGTGTCATTGTGAACAAAAAGCTTCAAATACAAAGCCATACAGTCAGCACTACAGAGGTGCTGTACAATTCAGTGACTGAGCTACAACACAAGCTGAGAAACCATGTAACTATGCAGCTCAAACTGCAAAGATTTCAGACACCTTTCCTAAATAACCCTACGTATTGCAACTGCTGAAAACAAGTTTTAGAAGTGAAAATAAAATTTTAGAAAAGGCCCAAACCTTTTGACAGAGCCACTTCCCATTAGAGAGGCATATCTTGAGAGAATAGTTCTGGATTATGGGCACATTTTGGGTTTCTAAAAGCTGATTCTGACACCCAGCATAAATTAGCCTGACCTGAAAAGAAATCTTTGTGGTAGAGTTTTGGTTTTATATGCCTAGCACACCACAAGTGTTTGATTTCGTCATGAAACAATTGATATCAAGCTATAAAATAAAAGACTGCTCATGGCAGAGCATGAGGTCGTGTGAGATGAGTAACAAGAATGACAGCTACTCTTTAACCTTAAATCCCTTCCCTCTGCTGAGAAAATACACAACTGAAAGATACTGTCCTATATCATCATGGTCCTATAAAAGTAGTTTTAACATAATTACTGTTCCTGTGAAACAGACCTTGATGTAGAATATTTATATATTAATACTGTTGAGTTCATTTTAACCAGAGAAACGTGCTCTGAGAGCTTGATTGTGTATTTTTATGTCCATTGCATATGCAGATGTTACTCCAGGGGCTGATATCTCACCTCTGCAGCTGGAAAACACAAAACTGCCTGATCAAGAGAAAACAAACTACTTTGTTCATTCACAAGCTATGGCAAATTATCAAAGCCAGGCCACTAACCATACCCATTGACTAAGTGCCCATTGTGCTGTTCTTAGGCTTCCTTTTATTACCACTTTATGTCTGGATAAAAAATAACTCTATGTCAATCTTGTCTAACATTAATAGAAAACAAATGCAGTTATTTTCTGCTTTCCAGACTGCTGGCAACAAATCATTCTGATGATTGGTAATACTATTCAATAAACGTTTTTTGCAAGCTTATGGAAAACCCTGTGCTGAATCATTTCCCAAGCATGCTCCAACTCTGTGGTCAGCAGTCATAAGGGAATAATATATAATAGGAATTAAAAGTGAAAATAAATTAATATTTCTGTCCTGAAGTCATGAATATAGCTACAGTAATTTTTAAGTAGCTATTGGACAGATATCCTCAGACAAGAAGAAATGATTGTATAGGTTTTCTAATTCATGTTATCTCAAGACTATAATCAGGGCAAACTAAAGTGCTTGCTGAAGCAGATCTTGGAAATAGCTTGACAGATAGATTTAAAGAAGAGCAGAGAAAATTGAATAAGTTTATCTGAAGCATCAAAACTCAGTAAAGGAACATTAATACCAACATGCAGCTAGAGTAGAAGAAGGCATATCTGATTAAAAAAAAAAAAAAAGAAATTGTATGCTTTCGGCTTGGAATACCTGGGAGGATATATAGTGCTGCATTCCAAACCACTTCTGTGGTTTCAAGGCCTGCACTTTTGCCACTGATCTTAATGGAAGTGGAATCATGCCAGAATTGTGGCTGTGGCCTCCAGAAAATAAAACACAAAGAAGTTGGTGATAATATATCAGAAGCACTAACAGGTCAATCAAGATGACTCCTGCTAAGTGATTACATAAGTGACATATAGATAGCACTTCTCTAATGAATCAAATGTACTCAGAGAAGCTGTAGCACAAGAGGGTAAGAACCAGTGTCTTTATATTATGCACAATGCTTTGTTCACTCTCACTGCTAACCTTTAATTTTTTAGAGTTCCCCATTTACAAACCTCTCTCTCCTCATTATTAGCATGTGGGTAACTCACTGCACTACCACAATTAATGCTTTATGTTATATTTTCTGCTTAAATTAAGTCCACATCTGATGCTGCTAAAAGTATTGATGATTTTCCTGTTGCCGATCTCAGACTGAATGCCCCAGACTGCACAACACTGCTCTATCCCTGATCTGCAGCTATATGAAATACTACAGTTTGAAGGGAGATTTTAATGCAGATTTACTGTGGGGTTTGTCTCCCAGCTCTGTCACCTACATGTTAATAATAGCACCTTCTCTTTAAACCCACTGTGTTCCAACGATCTTTACTATCTTCCAAGTTAAGGCTGCAATGAGTTTTACTTCAGCTCACTGCACTGCAAGTATTAGTTCCTGACAATGACAAGCACCTCACATTAATTTTGCATATGAAGTAAACACTTGACAATACTGTAGAGTTGACCTAAATATATCAAAGTGCCTGTATATTCTAAAAGGAAGGATCTGATGAGAATAATAGAGTAATTCAGGGTACAATATCAACTCAAACAATACTTTAGGCATTAGTAATACATCCGTAATGATACCTCAAGTTAATAGAGTTAGTCAAGCTCAGAGTTGCTGGTAAAGCGAACCCAAAGTGAAGTGCAGCAATCCTGGGAGCTGCCACATATCCCCATGAAGAAAATAAGCAATGGCTGAAGTCTGGAGAAACAAAGAATTTACATCACAGGGGTGGTGTCCTGGGTAGAACAATCAAGGCAAAGAAATACTGGATACTCAGGTTGGAGCTCCCTACTGCAACAAGCAGCAATACACACTGTTATTTATTATACCAGATGTGGGTCTAGATAAGACCCACTGTTAGATTTTTGCCTGAATATGAATTTCAAAGTGTACAGAAGCATCCATATGGATATGGCTCTTCTTTCCAGACCTCTAGTCTTTACCTCAGAGGAAAAAATAAGTGGCCTGGTATTTTCTTCTTAGCCTTCCTGTTATCTGTTAAAATCAATTGGTACAGTGAAGACAAACTATAGGTGCTTATGACTGGTATCCCAAACTATTTTAGCTTTTTTGCCTTCGGAAGAATGATATTGTACTATTTTTTATCTTGAAATGCTCTATCTTGCTTCCAGAAAATGTTTTATTGTCATACAAATTCAAAACCTGCTAACAATTTCCTAGCCAAAGCATCTAAGATGAAATCTCAGCAGAGTAAGGTCAAATGGATTGGCTATCCTGAGAAGCAAAAGCCTTGCAAAAAAGGAATTGCACAGTACCGCAGTTGCTTCCTCCTTACAACTGTTGTATCTCTTGTTGCAATCTCATTACAGCTGCTGTGTTTCTAACTAAATCACCACCACCAGAAATGTGCACAATTCTGCTTTTACAGACCTCCAGTCCACTTTTTAGTTTTCCAATATTTACTGCGTCAGACTGCAATTGCTTCAACTAGCAGCATTTAGCTGGCCAGTTGTTTAGAATGCACATTTTTCTCATTAAAAAAGGGTCTTTTTTGATGCTTTGTGATGAGAACTTTCAAGAGATTTAAAAGTAGCTTTGCACCTACAGGCAATGTGTCCTGCAATACTGTGTTACTCGTTCCTTTATTATACATTTTATTACACACACATGCCCACACTTTACAGAAATGCTGTTCGTGTTTTTAAGAAGAAGACAGTTGTAGAACAGCATTGTAAATATTCTGTACACCTTTATTCTGGTTTCTTAATGAAGCAAGACCTATGATTGTACTCTACTGATCTGTAGCCATCTCATCATTTCATTGTTTGCCCTACGCCATTCTTTTCTCTCCCCTTTTCCCTGTCTATGGTCTTAAAAATATCAAGGAGCCACAAAAGTAACAGGAAAAGCCCAGTTTGTGCCCTTATTCCAAGGTAAAGAAAATGCCAGATTTCTTCAGACCCAGGAGGAAGTGGACAAATGCCTGGCAGCATCCACACATGTTCCAGGCAAGCTACAGCAAGTGCTACTGCATAGCCGAAGAGACAGGGGGGTGAAAGTGTCAATGAGTAACTGCAGAACAGGGTGTTACCCCCAGGAAGCAAAGTTTCCTGTTCCACCACGCTGGAAGAAAACATTGTGTTAGGCTTTTTTCACCTGAAATATATCTTTCCATAAACAGGCATAAGACTAGCTCTTGGGTGACATTA
Organism: Chloroceryle amazona; assembly: GCA_027560015.1. Classification (NCBI taxonomy): domain Eukaryota; kingdom Metazoa; phylum Chordata; class Aves; order Coraciiformes; family Cerylidae; genus Chloroceryle; species Chloroceryle amazona. Next base: position 103,407 of record JANHFX010023701.1, read on the forward strand.
AAGGACCTGATTTTGTTGGTATTTAATGTCTATATTGAAAGTCTCAAAAATCTCCATGGTTCCAGCTACTTTGTAACCCCAGCGAAACACTGGCTGGCCCAGAGTATGTAGGAGAGGATATGAAGGAAAACAAATACCTAATAATATTTCCTCTGTATACCCATCTCATTTCCAGTAATTTGTAGAACGTGGTCTTCTTGACTCAGAACTGATAACCTTGCAACTAACAGCAGTGATATTTCGTTTCCTTGCTTCATTTCATTGTTTGTTTTTTTTTCCTACTGTAAGGTCAGCCTTGGCTTATACCCTGCATCTCTGTTCTGCACGTTACTTTTCCTATTATTCTAACTTCCCAGGAGAAGCTAACAGCAAAGCCATTTCTTCCTTTCCCTACTGGTATTTTCTTGACTAACAAGCTCTATTCTTTCATCTGTCACTTACCTTCCTTGCCATCTTTGATTTCTCTGTAGTACCCTCAGCTCTCTGTGAGCTCTGTGAGCTCTCATTGAGTTTTTCAAGAAAAGCTGTACATGTGCTGTTCAACCCCAACTAACATGGGTATTATCCCCCTACATCTCTTTGTTCAGTGCTTGAGCTTGTTCCACCTCAACTGTCTAAAAATAATGAATTAGACTCAAAAGTCATAAATTTTACTTACATCATTACTTTTAAGCAAGCTTATCCATTCTAAATCATGAATTTCTGTACTCAGATGTTCTAAGCATTATTCTACAAATATTAATATAAGGAATTCAAAGTGAAAAGAGTGGCTTAAAGAAAGCTGAAAGTCTAAACTCACCCATAATGGCTGACAAAGTGCCCCTCTTCTTGCTTTAGGCAATTCTTGTCTCACTTAATTTCATAAGCTTTGTGGTGTTATTTTTATCTATCTGCCTTTTCTGTCTTGGAGTGAAAATACGAAGAGTTGAAGTAATCTCTGTCACCCTTTTGGTTTTTTATGCCCTTCTAGCTGTAAACACAGCAGGGCAATGTAATTCTTCTGTGTTCTGGGATAAACAGGGCTTCTAATCCTCAGGTGAACACTTGTATCAAAAGGAGCATTTTCTTCAACTGAATACCAATGACTATAAGCATCTTCCATGTTATTCCTCTCCTTCATACAGTGAAAAGTGGGGTTTCAATGTTTAATTAAAAATGCGACTTGAATCTGGCAGCAACGCCAGAAGAAATTTTCTGAACAGCAGTTCCTTGTGGTTCAGTGCTTCCCCAAAAGCTCACAGTTCCCACAAGATTTCTACTAGATGCTCTTTAGGGTGGCAGTATCTGTGGCTTTAGCTGACAAAAAAGATTAAAAAGAGCAGAAATGTGTCACAGGGCCTTTTACAACTACAAGGTCTGCAGGACTGACCTGCCTCTTGTATGGAAAGAGCCAAAGTGAGCTCCGTCCCGGGGCTTGCTTCAGGACCGCTGAGGCGATGGCCCCTCCGGTCTGTGCCGCCATCACACACCTCGAGAACCCTCACTCAGCAGGCCACGGAGTGCAGAAGCCCCTCCTCTTCTCTGCGCCAGCCACAGCTGGTCAGAGTCCCCTAGATATCCGCCAGGGCCGCCGCCATCACCTCGCTGAGAGACCGGAGACGACCGCGAGGGCTGTCGCTGGGGACAGCGATGGCACGCGCGGCCACCTCCCGCAGGCCACACGGCACGCGGCGCCCGCGCTGCCGACTACAAATCCCGGTACCGGCGGGGGCTGCCTCGGTCTCGCGAGAACTGGGTCCTCTCGTCACTGATCTCGCGAGAGCTGCGCGCCCGGAAGCTCCACGTCGGAGGGTTGAGGCCGGCCCGGGGCGCAGCGACACTTCGGCCGTCGGCGCTGCCGCGGGGCGACGCGGAGCCATGGTGAGTCTGGGGGCTGCTCCGTGAGCCAGGCCCCCTGCCCAGCTGTGCCCCCCAGCATCTGGCGCCTCCCAGGACGGGCAGG
>JANHFX010023702.1:0-10844 GCA_027560015.1 Chloroceryle amazona
AGTGTCGGGTTGTATGCGGACTCTGTTTCGGGGTGTTTCTTTGTACCGTTGCATTTCTCTTGTTTTGTATTTCTGACACTCATCTAGTCCTGAGGCAGTAAAATGAGACTTAGGCAGCTTCTCAGTTAAACCTGGAATAATCAAATCCTACCTGCGTTATTTTGATATTTGTGTAAAATCACATTCTGTAACTCCCATAATTTAGCAAGGTAAGGGAAAGTTCTTTAATTATACAAATATAAACATGAAAATGTGAAGGATGAAACTGTCCAGCCTTGGATATAATAAAAAATTCAACTGGATTTGGCCTTGAGACAGCTCATATAATCTTGCCATGCTTACAGTAGGGTGGTGGACCAGAGACTTCCAAAGGTCCTGTCTGACCTAAATTACTTTGAGTTTGTGACTCCAAGTGCTTAGAGTTTGCTAATTCTGGGTTTAAATCCAACTATGCCATAAACTCACTTGCAATTAAGTTTCCCAGACCTGCCTCTCCTCAAGTCAGCTCTCATGCCAGCCTATATAGTCTGATTGCATTACGTGCTTCCTACTCTTGAGTTCAGGAGCTGGAGAATTAGGATGTCCCTAATTACCCCAAGTTCATGAATCAGCAAATCCTTGAGTGAGGAATGCTCAGCAGCTGCAATTTCCCACCAACTTCAGTACCAGACCAAAAAAAAACCAAAAAACACAAAACAACAAACAAACACAAAACCCAAACAAACAAACAAAAAAACCCAACCCACCAAGCAATTATATCACTTCAAAAACCTTTTTTTCCAAAGTTCTAAAGAGAGAAAATAAGAAAACATTACTGACATGGAACAGGAAAAAAAAAAAAAAGTGCTAAAACAACTAAGTTACAGCCCTGGCTCTCTGTGGCTGAGAACTGCTGCTATTGAGGTAAATCACACCTTTTTTAAGGCACCAATCCTCTCAGCTCAAGCATGGAACACATCTTGCTGGCTTAGGAGGGCTTCCTCCTTCCCTGTGGCTGGTACTTAAGTGTCCACACTGGTACTCCACATTACCTGTCTGCCTGCCTTCCTGCACACGTATTTACATATTGCTTGCTAATTAGCACATTCTCTGCTTCAACTCCCATGTTTCTGGTGCAGCCTTCTAAAGACAAAAAGTAAAACTTATGCATCGTGTACAAAATACTGAATGTACAATTACCTCATTAGATTCTTCACAATTTACCATAAGCGTGACATAAAACCCCATGATGACCTGGTGAAATTGCAAGTGTAGACCTCATGTGATAGCACCTGCCTTTCCTAGTCTTGGCTATATAAACTCCGCCTGGGAGCCCTTCACATGTGCACTGAAGCCACAGCATCTTAACACCCTGCAGCCCACCAGGAACTGTGTAATGGTAGTTGCATGAATTTTGGCCTGCAGTAAAGACAAAAAAGAGAGAGTTTCCTTAAAGAACAGCAACATTTACCAGAGACTAAAGGTTCATACATGATTACACAGGTAATGCATGGTTGAACTGTAAAACTAATCGTGAACCTGAAACCTAATCTATTTACACTGTGATGATGATACCCATCTATCCAAAATCCCCCACAATCAATTAAACTCTCTGCATGCAGTGACTTTCTTTCCTACTACAGCTGCATTATTTACTTTGATTAATGATCATTTTGTCTACTATTAGCTGAGCAAGCAAAATGTAACTCCAAGCATCTGAAATAAGACCAGGGACATAACCTATAGCACAATCAAATGACCTTGCAGCTTCCTACCCTCTCCTTTCCAGCTCTATTTTAACAAGATCTGAACTAAAGTATGTAGTTCCTAAGAACCTTCCAAAAATCCCATGTCACTATTGAAATAAGCACTAGTATTTAGAAGTGGTTGTTATGAATAGCCTAAAATGAGGGAAGAAAATAAAAAAAAAAAAGAAGGAAAAGTAGTTTAAGTCAGAGATGTAGGGGTTTGGTGCAAGGATTCATGAACTCTTCATGGCTCATGCCCTGTGGTCCTGGCAATAAAATGTCTGAAAGTCTTAAACATTGAACTAAAGTGAACACTCTCAGTGAGCTTATCCTTCCTTCTCAACTTATTTCAATACAATATGAAATAATTTTCCCTTCCTTTTCCCCCAAAATAAAAAGTAGCAGAAAGCATTTTTCTGTACAATAGTTTTAACCAGAAAGTTTGTTAGCAAAATAAGGCTTTTAAGAATAACTTTTCTCAAAACCACCAATTCATATACAAGCATCACATATTTATGAAACACATCAGAGAGATCAATGATCAGGTCTTTTACTAGGGAAAAAAATAATCATGTAATGAAAACTTTGTCTTTAGAAAGAACCAGGAGTAGACTTGCAGTTGTCCTCAGCTACAGTCTGAGCCTTTTCTTTCCCCACACACACTATATGACTTTGCCCAGTGAAGATTTCTCATGGCTTTGAGCTGTAGGCAAGTTCCCCATTTCTCACTAATACCTTTATAGGTATAAGAGGGTAGCTGTCTTTTTGCTACCAAAGGAAGGAGAGGTATAAGAGTGAAGTTCAAGCTTTTTCAACTTCTATTAAGGAAACCTGCCAAAATCATGCTGCAGGTTTCAGTAGCTTGCTGGCTCCTGTTACTAGCAGCAGATGAAGTGCTAAGGAAAACAAACCAAACAAAACAAATAGAAGAAACCCCACAAAACAAAGACCCTAAACAAACTAACAAAACTATTTGAAAAAGTTTTTGTGGTTCTTGAAAACCCAGGAACATAGCTATATGTGCTTCAAGATCTGAGTATAGACCTCTAGTAGCTCTCACTATCACCTTTCTGTTCACCTTTCTCTGCACATTCAGAACCCTTCAGATAATCATAGAAAAAGGATAGTTAAGAGTTTTCCGTAAACTAATGTATACACAGACATAGATAAATGAAGAACCATCATGCATCACATGCATCACTGGGCTGCTATGATGAAAAGACAAGATGCTTATGACAATTTTTAAGTCTCAATACTTTACCAAAGTTTCTGGAGCATGAAAGGCTAGGGCTGTGAGCAGATGCCTTCCAAAGCCACCTTTGAGGGGGAAACTCAGAGGCTGCATCTTTGATTTATAGCTACTTTGCTGAATTTGCTTTAGAATCTCTGTATGAAAAACAATTTGGCATTTCAGAGATGGAACAGAGATTTTAAGGTATCAGGATGATTTGTGAAGGACTACTACAATGCAGAACCTAAAAATATGTACTCTGTTCAGAATTGCTAAACCTTCAATATGGATTCGTAGAAGAGGTCTGGTACACATTTACAGAATGGGCTGAGAAATCACCTCTTGGACAAAAATAACCCTACAAGAAAACATGTTAGAATACATGAGATGAGAAATGCTACAGTTTTTAGAAACTTGGCATTTTGTTAAGGTAAAAAACTGTTGCAAGAAAAGCAGGTCCTGGAATACCTAAGAAATAAATATAATTCTTTAATTCACAAAGGAAATGTTCTCCTTTTATCCCCCTGTAATTCATAAAGATAAAAGCATTTACAGTATTTTCTTCCAAAATAGCACTCACTTGCTTATCTAGATCAGAGGTCTGCCTACAGAAGTGATAATGAAACTGCAGAAATACTTCAGTACAAACTCAGCTCCAATAAATTACATGGCTACTTTAGTTGTTATGCATCAAACTTCAGTTCTCAATCATATTGATGCATTACATTACATTTCTAGAATATGTTATCTACTAGTTATATATTAAACTTGCAATTTAAATGAATATATGAAAAAAACCCCAACCAACTATTGCAAGACTTGGTTATTCTTACACAAAGCCAAGTGCAAAAGATTAAGTTCCTAGAAAGCAGTGTGCTGATAAGAAAAATAAGAACAGGGGGATTTTTGCTCATGTGTTCCTTTTGGGTTTGGCTTTGATCTGTTTGGCTTTTGCATCCCTTGAGTGGCCTAATATGTAGGTTGTCCAGGAGCTGTTCCTTCACTGAGGAAGAATATTCTTCTGGCCCTTGGGAACAATATGGCTGTTGGTACCATCAGTTCTTCACCTTGCAAACAGAAGCATTTCTAAAGGGGAGTTACTACTGGTGTTCCTTCTTTTCCAAGAACATACCACACGAAACTCTAGAGACAATAAGCAACTCTTCATGCACAGGATCAAATCTGAACAAACCCACTATCTTAAGAACTGCAGAGCAGTTCAAGCTGTGAAAGCGTGCAAGCAAACTAGAATTCAGGTGTGAACAGGATAGAATTGACAACTGACAATTTCCAAACACAGAAATAGAAAATAGAAAGACAAAAAGTATTGATTTAAATGAGAAGAGGGTGTTTTGGTGAGCTTCACAAGTCATCATGTATCACAGAGGTAATATACACATCCAAAGTGTATGTGTGTGTGGGTTGTTTCATTTTGAGAATTGTCATACATCTTTAGCACAAGTCACACCACACAGTTTGAAGCTCTGATACATCTTGACATAAAGGCTTCAGTACTGCCTACTGCCTTCTTTCCTCATAAAACTGCCTTATGAAATCTAGTGTAGCCTTTTCTCCTCCTCTTTTACACCACATGCATTCATGGGCTGTATACAGCTCAAAACTTCATGAAAATGTAATGTAAATGTAAAAACAGTAACTTAAAACATATTGAGGTCTTTTTAAAAATAATTTCTTCAGAGCTAAACACCAGAGGAAATCTAAGGTCATGTAGATTTAAGCAGTAATTAGCAACGAATATTTTGTTATTGGATTTTTTTCTGCTTGCAAAATAGGCAGGGGTAGTGCAAAAGGGCAACAAAGCTGCTGAAGGGCCTGGAGAATAAATCTTACCAAGAGCAATTGAAGGAGCTGGGACTGTTTAGTTTGAGGAAGAGGAGGCTGAGGGGAGACAGTATCACTCTCTACTACCTGAAAGGACATTGTAGAGAGGTGCTGGTCTGGAATGAAGAGGAATGGTGAGGAATGTATTCAAGCTGCAACAGAGTAGGTTTAGACTGGACATTAGGAAAATTTTTTTCTCAGAAAGAGTAGTCAGACACTGGAATAGGCTGTCCAGGGAGGTGGTTGAGTGTTTAAAGGTCATTTAGGGTTAATGGTTGGACTTGATGATCCCTAGGGTCTTTTCCAACCTGAATGATTCTATGATTCAAAAAGTTCTCAAATTCAGAATTATTTATTAATGTCTTTGCTAAACATTTGATAGGACTGTGTTTGCAAATCTTAGCTGCAAATATGCAGCATTCAAACTTACACGCAAGCATTCATGTCATGGTTTTGTTACCAGTGAGATGCAATACCAATGCAATCATTAGCAGTCAGCAGCCCTTCCCAACAGTAATCAAATATATATGCTGAATTTCACATTCACAAAATATGAATATTTAAAATCAAGTTGATTTTCCACAAATGTTCACGTTACAAAATACTTATATATCCCTAGGCAGTAAATTTTAAAATAGTTTTTTTCTTTAATATCCCAAACTGAATTGCAGTACTTTAGGGATGCAAACACCTCTAATGCTTGTTATGTATTTATTTTCAATATACATATCAAAAGCTTATGCTTGCTGAGCAGCAAGAGAATAATAGTTTCCAAAACAGATAGATTATAATTACCATGCTGCTGATTTGTTTCATCTGGTAAAAGTTAGTGGGAAAAGCTACTGTTTTGCTAATAAGGTTTCGCCCTGAAGAACATTGGACAGTTTATTTTTGACCAAATTCTCAGGGCTCCTGCTGACAGCTCTGACAGGGCCCACCCAGTGCCTCCAGTTGGAGAAACACAGACATCTCTTGCCCATGGCTCCCCAGCAGCCGGCAGCTAAGGTAATGCTGCTCCAGCTGTGAACTAGAATGCACAGACTTTAACCAGGCCATCAGGTTGGAGAGTGGGACTCATATGACCAAATGCAGAGGCCTTTAAAATTAATTAATGAAGAGATAGATGGACAAGAAACACACCTGGTTCCTTATGGTGTCAGACAATATGTACTGAACACATTCCTTTTTCCCTCTGCTGACATCCTCTAAACTGTCTTTATGTGAGTGGCAGAGTCACTGGATACATCCTATTCAAGAAGGCCTGTGGGATGGGGTTTCTTAAATAAACTTGCCTAAGCAATTGCAAATTATGGTAGTTTTTTAAAAAATATGTTTCAATCTCAAATCCCAACAGAAAGAAAGAAAACAGCCAGGGGAGCATATGAAATGCACCCCCAGAAAAACCCAAACCAAAGAACCACAACCCACAATCCTACTCCTTGGTCTACTTTATCTTTCATTTTAATAACTAAGATAAATTCATATTTGACCTACATTTAAATTATGTCAATGATTTTAAGAGATGTTTTTTTGCATAAGCAGTTATGTTCAGTCATTGGAGAGGCATTTAGGACTCAAAATGCATATCCTGGACTCTGCTCCTGCTAGGTCTAAATATTCAACTTTGTCCAGCTTTTGTCCAGCACTGGTCCTCTCCCTGAAAGTAAGAGCATACGAAGAGTAAGAAATACTTTTCCTGTTCTCTATGTAACCACACAGTCAGTTACTTCAGCATGTTGACAAGTTCCTTGATGTCAATTCTGAGCTCAGTGAGGAAATGACTATGGTGATGCTTTATGGCTACACAAAAACAAACATTTTGAACACATAGAAAGAAGATAATCTATCTCAAAGTGAGCACTTGAAGAAGATGAATTGCATGGATTCTGGCTCAGAGCTTTTCTCCAGCATGCTAACCTCCACAAACAACACTACATATGTGGAACTAAATCCGTGACATGATCCATAGTTATGTACGTGTGTAAATGTTAACCCTGAAAACTTATTTTCAAGCTTGTAAATAGCCCTAAAATTACAGCACTTTTGATAAGGTTTCTGAAAAAGTCATCAGTGCATTTTTGCCCATTGACATAACAGAATGTATTTTCTCCTCAACAAAAAAAAATAAACAATTCTTCTGCTATGTCCCTTGTCACACTGCCAGTCATAACTGTCAGTCATAGCCCTTGAACATCAGCTCAGGGAAACTCTCTAGAATACATTTATTTTGTCCCCAGAGGAAAAAAAAAAAAAAAAAAAGAAACCGAATCATCAGAACTGCAGGCTTTCATCACTTTCTATTGTGCTCCAAAGTATTTCATCTTGCCCAGGGCATTTCTGACTCACGTTGCCACAGTGTCATGACATGCATCGCATGTGTGGATCTGAGCATGGAGGGCATCCTGCTGCAGACTCCTCATCCCACAGAAGAGAACACTTCAACTTCCTAAATGCTGACATCTGTTATTTCATGTCACTTAAGCAAGAAGTAGAAACTTCTTCACTAGTGCTCCGTAATAACCTTCACTATTATAAACATTTTAATTTTATATGCTCTGATATTACTTTGAGCTTCTTTCTGCTCTGACTTGCTACAATGGGTGGCTGATAAAGCATTAATACATCTATCTTTTTATGAAACAGAAACAGCAAAGTTGCTTTTTCATGCATTGGAATTAAATTCAATGTGATCATAAGAATATGTTAACATAGTAAAACCTCTGATGAATAATTCAGGCTCTTAGGAGTGAAACACTGAAGGACACATTTTCAGATGACTGTGTTGACAGGCTCTGATGTCCAATATGTTCAACACAATGGAGAATGAGCTGGAAAGCTCATGAATGTAATTTTTCTAGTTCATTTACTTCTCATCAATAATAAATGGCATCATGTATTCATTTTAAATTCCCTAATGGAAATGAAAAGTGCATCACAATGACATCAATATCCAGATGTAGGAATGAGTCAGTTGTGTGCTTCTGACTGAGACAGCATTGACAGGAGTTAAGAAAAAAAATCCCAGTATGATCACAACATTTACAATAAGAAGTCACATATGAGTTATGACATGAGTTCTATTCTCTACTGGCAAGTTCATGTCAGTAGGGAATATGTTTTCTCTGATGCCTTTAGGTATATGCTGCTTCTGGCCAGGCTGTCAGGGTCACTCTGCAAACAACAGGTTAAGAAAATACTGTGTTTGTTTTCACGCAGCCTTTTATCAATCCCGAGCTAAGATTTTATAAAGTTAAAAGCCTGGCTCTCAAAGATTTTAAGTGCTGTCTCATTGACTGATTTTGCAAATAGAGACCAGGGGAATGCATCACAAGCATGAAGGGCAAAGCATTAGAGTTAAGCTTCTTTATGCCAAACATACCATTGAAAGTCTCCCTCACTCCCCCAAGATGCTCAGTAGTCAAACTCATCAAATCACAGTCATGTAAAAAAAATTGTGATTTATGTAATCACTCACAAGTCTGTTAAGTGCAATTAACCTTTGCAGATACATCTCTCAGAAAAAAACAACAAAACAACCTTCCACTATTGCACTTCTGATTAGTAAATAGCAGATTTCTCTGTTAGAGAGACAGAGCTCAGACAACAAAGCAACAGCCCTACTGGTCAGCAGTCCATAAAGCACAAGACAAAAAAGGCATCTCAGCAAAGCACATGCCCAAAACAGCACAATCTTTTCACAAAGTGGACACATTACACATCCCTATATCAGATTCCTCAAGGTTGTTCCTTAGGTGGGGACATCTCACAAGCTGCTTTTTTTCAGCTTAGACATGCCAACTCCCTTGTTTTTACCAAGGCTGCTGGCCTTTCTCTGAAATGCCAAGTAAAGCAAGCAGAGTTACAAATCGAGTTGGGCATTTCTCAACTGTCTCAAGTATCCATCAGCAGCTGCCGAGGCAATATCAAATATCAGTACTTCACACAAAGCCAGTAAGAGGTTTCCCTGGGCCACCCAGGACTCAAGAACAAACAGCTGCATCAATGGGATGGTGATATCCATCCTAGCAATCCCCCCTTTTAAAGAAGAAAAACAAGCTCTTTGTCCCCTTCCTAGCACTGTGAACTTTTCCTATTCAACCCATGCTCATACAGGTAACTCCTGGCACACAGGAACCTCTTTCTATTTACAACCTCCAAGGCTGAGCCAAAGCTGGCCAATAACATGGCAGATGGTCTGCAAAGTTTCAGCTCTCCTTTGGCTTTAAATCAAATGTATACAGAAAATACATGTCACAAATCCTCAAGCTGAAGGACAGCTCAAGAGTTTCAAGATTTATGCAACATGGAATTCCCTAAGGATTGGATTTTCAAAGGCATTTTTCCAATAGATAGCTATTGGCAACTGAAATCCATGGAAGTATCTAAAGGTCTGGCTTGATGGCTGTCCACACTGGTGCACCATGGGAAATATTTTCAAATGTAGCTTCTTATATATATAGCTGTCTTTCCAACACTGAAAAATTTAACTGCCTCACAGGTGTAGTAAGAAACTAACTAATTTAATGTTTTGAACATAAAGCTATAACTCTGACAAAGACATATGATTTAAAATTACCTCTTGTATGATTACAATAAGAGTTTATTATCTAAATGTCAGATGCAATCAATAACATTACCTTTTGGTATATCCCAGTGTACATGATTTATTTGCAGTAATGTTCCATAATTACAGCTGATCTAAAATGACTAATCCACTTCATGTTTTGACACTAATTCATCACAGCTAACCATTCTATTCACAACTTCCACCCTGCTTGCTATTTAACACATTTTTAAAAGTAGTTGAACGATCCTTAAATAATTCATTAAAACATGGTCCTTCACATAGATTTGTATTTATATGTGTATGTATATACACCTATACATGCAGAGAACTGACAATTGCTTTCTGTTTGCCCATAAAAATATTTTACAAGCTCAAAAAGTGGCTGATTATCAATGCAATTCACAGCAGGCGAAATGATCGAATATTTGACAAGTGCCAGAAATTAAGCCAGTTTCTACTTCCTTTCAGCTCATGTCATTTATTTTATTGGATTACAGTTATTAGAAGCTGGGGGAGGAAAGTGGGTAGCAGAAAGGGGATTAGGTTTAGTTGTTCAGTCGACAATATAACTTACTCATTTTGGCATGTACCGCAATAGCTATTTTTACACGGCCCATCACACTGCTGTCCCCAAGATGTGCCTTCACCCACACACCACTTGTGCACTGTACAAGTCACATTCCTTATGTAATGGCAACATTTTGTCTTGGATACGTAGACTTTGCCAGAGTATGTGAAAGGAGGAGCAGACTCATAGAAAGGAACCAGGGGGAAGAACCATCACAGGGCATGAGGAGCAGGCTGCCATGTCTGGAGGGCTGCTGTTGGCTTTAACGGTCCTCAACAAAAGCAAAGATGAAAAGAATAAGCATAGCTGATACAAACTTGAAAGCACAAATCAAAACTAGTCAGTGTGGTATACAAGAATTTACATCATAAAAATCTCTTTCGTATCATTCAAAATGGCTAGCAGAGTTCTACGTTATTGCGCAATGAGTAATATATTGCTATAATTCTGTGCTTTGGCACCACTGATTTTTACTCCCTACACATAAAACTAAAGTTTAATTTTAAAGGGAATTTCTCCATTTCCTATCATTTTAAAGTTATAGTTCTAAACCAGATATTTCAAGCTTCAGTCACTCACACGGCCTGCTTCCTCACCTTATTTAAACAAGGAACAATTTACAAGATAAATGAAAACTAAAGTCAAATCAGCTTTTTAGTGATTTTTTTAAAAAAGCTATATTTTCTTATTGCTCATCTGAAAATCCTAAATAAGAAGTAAAAATTAGCTCAATAAAGCATTTCCATTGTACAACTATGTTCTTGAATATATGTATTTTTCATGTAAACATTAAAAATTTATGGTTTTCTTTATGGTTCATTGGTTAATAATCATGATCACTTCTCTATTTTAGAATTTTAACAAATAACTTTAATAATTTTATTTTAATAAATTTATTTATAAACGTTA
>JANHFX010023703.1:0-54124 GCA_027560015.1 Chloroceryle amazona
GAGAAGAGAAGAGAAGAGAAGAGAAGAGAAGAGAAGAGAAGAGAAGAGAAGAGAAGAGAAGAGAAGAGAAGAGAATTCCAGTGATATCAGATCAGGTCCATGGTTTCAGACAGAAATGATGAGATACAGCAGCACTAATGAGGCTTCCCAGTATTATCACACACCCATATCTCATAAATTAGCAGTTACACTTACTGGGAATCCAGGAAAACCTCTTGTTCCAGGCTGTCCCTGGGAAGGACGAAACAGAGACAGCAGTTTTAGAGGAATTGAAGTGGATTTTGATAGACCCTAAGTCCTCCCCATGAAACCTTTCTTCTAGCCTCTGCCCATTCATCCTGCAACTCTCTGAAGAGTTACCCAAGACTCAGTTCCCCTCCAAGGGGAAAGTGTCTTGGGAAGGAGGGGAAATCTCTCATCCCCACTTCAATTTGTACAGGGCCAAGAAAATGCTGGAGTGGGTCCAGTTTGGACTGCAAGCAGTTTCCTTGAAGTTTCTGCCTTAATTAAATGGGTGTCCCTAGCCCATATGCTAGGCTTTTGGAGTATATTCCAGAGGCTGAGCTCATTTTATGGCAATTCTTTCTGCCATAAACGGGAGGCGTTTAATGCAGGGCGCTGCTCTGCACAAGACAAACTTTGCAGGTCACTGTGTTTAAACACAGCCATCCCTCTTCTCCTCCTCCCCTAATCCCATGTCCCAGTACATTCGATTTTCTCACAAATAATTCTGGAGAAGAGATGATTTTTTAATTTATTTTTTTTCTGTTTTTTTACCTCCGAGATCTAAGAGAAAAAGGGGAATTGGGAAGTGTCATTAGAAGAACTTGAGTACCAAGTTCTTTCCCCTGCCTCTGGCTAAGCCAGCACTGCCTACCAGTTTGGAATCAGGTACAGCAAACACTGGCTTGGGATGCATTTGGCAGTTTCTTCATTACCCACTTAAAAACACTGAAAACACTTGGGAAAGAGGTCAGAGTCACATCAGCTGGGAAAACCTGCACCTTCAGGTTACATCTCCTCCAGCCTCCTGGAGAAAGACTCAATGAAGATGTATCCCCTCAGAGGATGGGGGGATGCCCCTACCACAAAATGCCTCATGTTGCACTGATCAGGTCTGGTTTTATACACAGTGCTAGCAGGACTTGGTCACATTTGAACTGTTTTTTTAGTTCTGTGAAGTTGAACTTGGTCAGCTTTGCTTTGCAAGATCCATACAAAACCACCTGGTCCTGATGGCCAGTGACCAGGAGGGATGATAGGCCATAAATTAAAGGATCTGTCTACCGCTGGTTTCTGAAAAGGCAAGAATCAAGAAGAGCCTAGCCACAATTCATTAATTTTGGTTCCCTGTTGGACACCTCCCCAGACAAGAAGCGCTAAAAAAAGAATTAGAGAGAAAACCTGGAGACGGTGCAATTTGGCTTCCTCTGTAGAGTGCAGACTGCTGCCTCTTTCTCCTTAGAGGACGTCAGAGTGATTTGCACGGTATCAGGCCAGAACAACAGTTCAGCAGCAAGTGATTCCAAGAGACTGTTTTTGTTGGGTGGCTGTTTTTCCTTTTCTTTTCAAAATGTTGACTGCATGAAGTATGCAGTCCTGGGAGCTGCCAAATCATGGACACCGTCTGTTTCTGCCACTATCAGTCCGCTGTCCCTCTCTAGCCAGAAGTTAAGCAGCTCTGAGCTTGAGCGAAAACTTTAACCTCCAAACAAAAATCTGGAAACTATTTGTCATCCCACGTCTTTCTGAATGGCCCCTTGGCCAGGGTATCCGTGTTTGTCTTCAGTGCTCAGCCATCCTTTTGACCTATCACCAGCTCCCCAGGAAACTGGATCATCTTCACAGTAGGCTTTGGGGGTGGAAGCGTGGAGCTCTGCCAGTTCCAGCACCTCTGGGCTTTGACTGGTGTAGGCAAAAGCCCATTTTAAATTTCACTTACCGCCTTAGGTTTTCTGGCTGCTTTGGAGTTGCAACGTTTTTTTTACTTTCACAAACAGCAGCAAAGGCAACAAGGTAAAGCAGCAGCACCAGAGCAGACGTTAAAAATTGTCCCAAGGACCAGGCATGCATCCTTCAAGAAAACAGTGGTGCCTGTCTCTGCTTGCAGGACCTACAGCGACAGGGACCGATGGTTTTTCTCTCCAGTTACTAGTAACCACTCTATCCAGAAGGCTGAGAGCTACAGCTTGTGAGAAACAGGAAAAACGACAGGGCATTTACCCTCCAGAATCTGCCGTTTGTGGAGCAGGATGGTCTCACCCAGAGTTTGGCATGGAGACCTGCCAGCTCTTCTTCCTCACCTGGCTATGGGGCCAGGGACCATCTGCTTGGTATAAAACACCTGGGGAGACCTCTTTGTGTTCTGGGCTTCGGTTCTGTCGCTTCTGAAACTTCAGTGTGTGGGGCAGGTGGGCCTGGGAACCAGCAAAGCTGTTTCTTATTAGAAACACTTATCATGGAGCTTTTGGAAAGTTAATTGGAAAGCCAGATGTAGCCAAGTGTTCACACTGCCTAGGTCTCTCTCACTTGACCTCTGCTGTGAAACAAAAGTTGCCAGCAGCCCATCCTCTCTGCAGGTCAAGGACGGTCCTCTTCACAGGTTAATCAAAATCGGAAGTGGCAACTGGGAGGGAGAGAATTGAGTCTCTGGGTCTTTTTTTCATGGAAATCTCCAGTGGAGGCTGTGCAGGGTGGAGTGGAGAGGACTGGCTACATGCACACAAAAGCAGGGGCTTGACGGCTGAACCACAGTGTAAGAAACACCCAGCATTTAGAGCATGTAAATGCTCCGACCCTTCATGGCAGTCTTTTTTCATGACCCTAGCCTTGCAAAAAGCCTTGTCTGGCTGACTTGTTGCATGTTGTAAGGGCACTTGGACACTTTTGCTGGAAGAGGGTGCAAAAACTTGTCTATCCAACCTACTAAGAGACTTTCCAGATCACAGTAACTGTGCTGTTGAAGAGTTTCCAAGATTTTGGGTACTTGACAAGGACCTCTAAATATCTTGAGTTACCCATCTTTGCAAGTTCCCCAGTCAGCAGCTTAGCTCTGATCCTGCTCTTCTGCAAAACCAGAGGGTTTGTCCTCTGCTAATGAAACCAAAGGCTGAGATCAGCCAGGAAAATGGTCTATTTTCTCCAAAAGCAGTAGCAGCCCTGTTGCAAGAAGGAAATATGCTTCTTCCTTTTAAATACAGGAATACAGTTTCCCTGCAAGCAAAGGCTTCCTCATTTTTTTCTGGAGTCTGAGCTGTAATTTCATTATATATAGTATATAATAGCAGTATAAACCCAAGCCTGGTTCAGCATGGGAACCACAATATATGGGGGTTTTGCTCTCTGATGCTGTGTCTTACTGCCCCTCCTAAGGTTTTCCTTGTCACTTGCCCACATCCTGCATTGGGCAAAAATAGAGAGAAAAGCCACTTACGGGTGGACCGCGGGGCCCGATGATAGACATGCCTGCTTCTCCTGGAGCACCCTGCGGAGAGACAAGGGAGAAGAAAAGGGGTGAGAAAAGGAGGAGAGGAAAATACAAAGATAATGATATTCCCGTCAAGACTGGGGTTAAATGAGGGTGCTCAAGGTGCAAGACTTTCAGGGATTATGGGGCAGCTGCCATTCTGGCATCTCCCAGCTCTTGCCTCACACTTTGGGAGAAAAGCAGTCATCTGAAGCTGCTAAGACATGCCAGAAAGTGGAAGCCGCACAGCAAGGGGAACTGTAAACACATAAAACACTTCTGGCAGAAGAGAGGTTCTGCTCCATTACAAGTGTGAAAGATGGCCTGGAAGCCTTGCTGTTGCCTTCCTCTGAGTCCAGGAAGACTGTGTGCTGCAGAAGAAAGTAAAGAAGAAGGGATGTGCTGGGCTCCAGGGAAATGGGAGCTGTGGGCAGCTCACTGGATGTCTCCAGAAATGCCTTGCTTGTGTGCTTCTCAAACTCAACAGGAATGTGGATGAAAACAGCAAAGTCCTTGATAGAAAAAAAAAGACAGCTGCCACCCACAAAGTGCATGACCAGGACGTGTCCCTGTCTTTGGAAAACATGGCACACTCCTGGCAGGCAGCTCTGTAAGCGCCCAGGGCTGGGCAGCTCTGGGACGGAATATGCCATAAAGCAATCAGCTTCTGAGCAAGCAGAGCTCCCTGCAGAACAAAGCTGGGGACCTAGGACTCTCACAGAGGGCTTTGGTAAAAGATGGGCAATTAAGAGTGCTATTTCCCTTGTTTGTTTGTATCTATCTGCTGTCCCTTCATGTTGAAAGCTTTGGCCAGAGAGAAATCCAAGGACACGCAGAGAAAAAAGCAGGATGGCTTCAGGCGGTGAAATCTTGGTCTGTTAGATAATGTTGGGTGGCACCAATGAGCAAGCAGTTGCTTGAAAGCAAGGAAGGAGAATCTCTGTCCTACCTTGACCTTCGATGCTGTGTTTTTCTCCCTATCTCCTACGAAGAGGAGTAAA
Source organism: Chloroceryle amazona (assembly GCA_027560015.1). Taxonomy (NCBI): domain Eukaryota; kingdom Metazoa; phylum Chordata; class Aves; order Coraciiformes; family Cerylidae; genus Chloroceryle; species Chloroceryle amazona. The sequence goes on from JANHFX010023703.1 coordinate 4,468, forward strand.
AGGGCCTGGTACTGCAGTGCACGGACGATCCCCCCATCAGGTGCACGTCCATCCCTTTCCTAGTTTCTACACATTATTGTTCAGTTATTCACACACCCCAAAAACCTCCATTTTGCTGTTCTCACGGCTGGGAGGTACTCACAGCTCTGGGGAAAATACACTAACACTGAAATGCCAAACACTTCAAATCACAGGGCCTGCAGCAGGATGCTCTGAAAACCACCACTGCTTTGCAGGCACAAAACACCAACTCATTGCACGGCAAACAGTTTGTGAGATGATGTCCCACAGACTTAAACTACACCATCACTTTTCCTCAAGAGGAAGAGGTCCCACCGTGAGAGAAATAGGCATGTGCTGTGCTATTTCCTCCTTGCTATGGCTTACCCAAGGAGATGGAGGGGAGCTGCAGGTATCAGGGCAAGCAGAGCTGCCAGTGAGGAAGAAACTCAATGGTTATAACCCAGGAAGCCTCAAGAGAAGCCCTGCATGTGCCTGCTGGCTCCTGTGCTGTTAGTAAATTGTCATAAACAAGAAATTCAGCATCTTCGGAGGCTGAGTAGACTCAAAGGAATGTAAGAGATAAACTCACTCTGCCAGAGAAGTAGGGGGCATCCCAGCAGGGGAAAGACCAAAGCTGGCTGCAGAGGCCATGACTGTAACCAGGGGAGAGCTTGGGCTGGCCCTAGAGGACAGTCAGGAATGCTATGGGCTGTGAGGGGCTGACTCACCTTCTCTCCTGGTTGCCCTTTTAGTCCCTGGGTCAGTGGCACCCGTCACAGTCACATGCAAGAGGGTACAGGGAAAAAGAGAGAGAGAGAAACACAGGTGTCAGCGGCAAGGGCTCACTCTCCTGCGCCAAAGCCCTGGCTTTGAGGTTGGGATGTGTAAGGTGGCCTCAGCTCCTTCCCCAGCCCTCTTCCCTTTCCTCACCCTGGCATGCCTGAGCAAAGAGCAGCTCCAAAATACTGCGCTCAGCCAGACAGGGGATAGCTCCCTTCATTCAGGGCAGTTATTTGGAAGGGGCAGCTGCCTGTGCCTGGCAGGGGGGTGTGTTAGCAAGGCCGTGGTCAGCAAGCCCATCCAGTGCAGGAGGTAGCAGCAGGAGGCACCCAGCTCAGGTAGGGGAGATGCTGAACCACAGGAGAGCCTGAGCAATACAGAGGAAGGGATGGAAACATCACTCCAGCATGTGTGTGGTTTGCAGGGCTGGCCACCCTTCGGTGACAAGCCCTCAGGTGTGGGGCTCAGGGAGAGTGGCTTTGTTCACACTGGAACCCAGCAAGGATCATCCCAAACCCCACCCCACCCCACAACCTTGAGGGCTGGAAGAGGATGGGAAGGACAAGACACGTGCAAGAGGTTTTGACTTACCGGCCGCCCCGGGATCCCCATCGAGCCTTTTTCTCCCTGGCAATTAAGGCAAAAATCAGAGGCAATGGGAAACAGGTCAAAAGCAAAGTTATAAAACAGCACAAATGAGCTACACCACAGACGTGGCTTTGTGTTGCAGTGCAAGTGTCCAGGGCTTTTGAGAGAGGGAGAGAGGATGTTAGAGAGAGGAATGTGTGTTTGCTTGTGCCCAAACCTGCCTTAAGAACACGTATAAGCCACCAGTTCACTTGTGCATGACAAACCAGCACGTTTCACAACAGAAATGACATATGGCAATTCAGGCAACAAAAGAAGGGCGAGAGTTTTCAACCTAACAAAGTAAAATCCCAATTTCCTACACTTCATAAAATCCTGGTCCTGGGAACTGGCTTCCTGCAGTAGCCAACTGTCACATTTTTCTCTTTCTTTACCAGTCATCTGGGTGTAAGTTAGTTATTTATAGAGTTATCACTTTAAAACAGGATTCTCTTAGACTTGAAAAAATGGTCCTGTCCAGAAGCAAAAGAAAAATGTGGGAAAACAAGCTGACACAGGAAAAAGCACGTCTGGAAGAAGACATACGAGCAGCTGTGTTCAGTGTCCTCTACCCCTTTGAGATACTTCCCAGTGCATTGTCAGGGTGTGAGCGATCCTAACAGTGGTTTGGGGAATGATTTTGGGTCAGGCAACACTGAACTGAGCCTTGTAAACACAAGAACAGTGGCAATTTTCTTCGGCCACTTACCTACAAGGGAGTTTTCTGCCTCTTACAGTTAAATTTAACTATGCCATTTAAAAAAAAAAAAAAACAAAACAGAACCGAAAACATAAATTAACTCCCTCTGCATTCCTGGTCACCAAAACTGAAGACTGTGCAGATTTGGAAAATAGCAGCTGATTGCTAAAGGATCTTGATGATTATGGCTTCAGTGGGCACGTAGCTTTTGCTTTATATTTTGCAAAAATGACATGATAATAAATCTCTCAGTTCTGTTTCCAGCAGTGCTTGGGGTTTCCTTATGTAAAACAGAGCATCCCTGCCCATGGCTTCCATAGATGGAAACCTTGGTTTCTGCAGCTGGAGACACCAGTGCCACTGGTGTTACCTCTTTGCGCCTTCCTCCGTGTTCAGTCCAACACGTGTGAGTGTAGAAACCTCTGGAAAGGAAACGCACTTAACTCTCTTTTGCCGGGTGGATGCAGAGGCTCCTTTGGCCGCACATCCCAAACTCGGATGCCTGGGATCAGAGCACTACCTGGTGAAAGTTGAGGCACTTCCCTCTGCAGAGCTGGGGGGGCTGTTTGGTATTGGGGACATTTCTTTCCATGCTGCACAGGTTCTGATAAACTGAAAAGCAGTTTGCAAAAGCATCCCTCGCAGACAGATGAGCTGCAAAGCAGTTGCTCTGTTTTAAATTCTGGAGATATTGTGGCAAACTGCTTTCTTCTAGGGTTTTAGGTGGCTTCTCAGTCCCGCTGTTATTTGCCTTTCTCTGTCTGCCGGCAGTAAGCAAAACAGCCATGTCAACACCTTGCCCTGGGATTCCTTTGTGGCTGTTGGAGAACATAATGCTGAGTTTTCCTGTGTTTTCAGTCCCTTAAACGCTGCTTTCCTCCAGACCTGAGCTCAGGCTGATGTCCCTCATGGCTTGAGGTAAAAGCTGATTTTGTTTCTCCTGGCTCTGCCGTGGCTGGTGCCCGAGCAGGAAGAGCCCGAGGTCAGGGCTGAGCTGTGTCAGGTCTCCAGTGAGTACCTGGTGTGGAAGTGGTACATGACGGCACTGTGTCTGGTATGTGACTGCGCAGCATTACAGCCCTCCAAGCAACAAGGGTGAAGGGGGAGCTCCCGGTAGGACAGCAAATAAATGCCAGATGTTTATAAGGAAAGGTTGTCTGTGACAGGGAGCCAGGAAAGAGAATTCACGGGTGGATGATACCATGTAGGTTGGCTACAGAGTCATGTAAAGCTGCCTGCAGCTCCCACATCAGAGCTAGAGGAGCATGAAAGGCAACAAGCAGCCTCTGTCCCAAATCAGGGGAGAGCCAGCAGCACAGTTTGTGTTTCATTCAGTAGGAAACTGCCTGTTTGGGCTGTTGCAGTCTCCAGGTGAGCAGCAGCCTGGGGGAGCACGGAGTCATTGCCAGGAAAACACACTCTCCTGCCTCACTCCCGACTCTCTCAGAGGCAGATACTGTAGCTATGGACTTTTGCACTTGTCCCAGAGTGACTTAGACTTTTTATATCGTGCTGCAATTAGCAAGCCCCATCAGCAAGAATACTACACATTGCACCTCTTCAACAAGACCCTCAAGCTGACAAAGGCATCTTCAAAAGTCACATTCTTCCCACACGCATGAGGGTTCGTAGGGATTATATTACCCTTGGTCTCACAAAGCTCCTGTGGTCCCTACTCTGTTCCGAGCCGTGTCCTGTTTACAATATGCTATTCCACATCAGGTCTGCCGTGTGAACCTTCTCGCATCTTATTAACCCTGAGAACAAAAAATAATGAAGTATTTACCAGGAGCCGTGGTCTTCCTGGAAGGCCCTGAAACAAAATACAGAGAAACTGGCCGAAGTTATCTTCAAACTCTGAAGGGACGGCTTCATAAAGAGATGAAGTCACATGTAAGGGTTTATTTAGGAAAAAGAGTGGTTAAAAAAACCTCTCCACAGCTCCCTGACCATCATCTCTGATTGCTTCGGTTTCCCAATCTCCTGTTTGTGAAGTTGTGTATCCTTTCAGCATGGCTTTACCCACAGCTCTCTGCACAGGCTCTGAAGGTATCTGCAAGTCCATGGAGAATGAACTAATTACAGGGCTCTTTCTTCCTTAGTTTCCATCTGCTAAATATTATTTTTTCATGTATGGAATTGCTGCAGTTGCCACAGAAATGTTGCATGTTCAGAAATGGGAAAGAAAATGTCCGTGAGAGGATCTTTTCCTTCGGATGTGGTCCAGACGGTGAAAGAGTCCGGGAACCTCAGGACTATTGCACTATTTCATCATTTCCTTCCTTCCCTTGCCCCCTTTAGTCCAAATCCCACCGTATTTCTTACATGACTGCGGGTTGCCCCTGCCTTCATCAAAGCCTTGATCGGCTTCAAGAATGACGGTGGAAGCACGTGTTGGGCAACAGGAGAGTGTGAAGGCCCCTTTTGCTGGTAGGGTGTTGCTCATCTATTTCCCAGGCTTTTCTCCTGGTCGATCTGGATCACAAGCTGGGCTCGGTGCATTTCTGATGCATATTTCTACGCATCCCCACACTCAAGCCAGCAACGGCACTGAGGGCTCAGCCCTGCTGCCCAGCACATTGTGTTCTGCAAGCTGAGAAAGACACGTGGGAGAGAGACATGGAGGCATCAGCATTTTGGGGTCACTATCCAGAGCTCTGTGTGTGACACCAGCCAGGCAGAAGCCCAGGTCTGTTGCTCATAAACTTGAGTTTCCATACGGTTTTAATCATGAGAGATGAGGGGGGGAAATATTTCCTATGGCAACATGGAGGACTCTGCTTGACTCTTCAGCGGTGAACTTTTGCTGGCGGTGACTGAGCCAGTCTCGCTCGTCAGCTGACCAGAAACCCCAGAGATCCCGAATGAGACAAGGGTGCCGTTAGCCCAAGACAGATTCCACTTTGGCTAACGACGCTCGGTCTGCCTGACTTCCTCTTGTTATTTCAATCAGCTGGAGCGTTCCTCACGGCCTGTCCTGAAAGTCTGCGTGCGGAGACGGGTTCAGGGGTCACAAGAAGCCGGGATACGGTAGCGTATATTGTCAGCACTTACTTCTCTGGTGGTCCCACGTGTTTCTGCCAGGCTTCAACCTTTCATTGCAATATTAAGTTTCTAAACCTTTTTGCTGCAGAGAAAGCCTGGAGTGTGCGTCGTCCTCGTCCTGCACAGGCACAGGCTGCTCTCATCTGCCTTGACTTGTTCATTTTCTCTAACTTCTCACAGCAAAACCAGAAGTGCCAACACCACCACCCATTTTGTGCTCACCCCATCCCTTTAGTGCTGCCCAGGGTGGAGCGGCAGGGACAACCCTTGGTGGACTCCATTTGCAGCCCCCTCCAGAGCAACGCTTTCCTCTCACTAACCCAAAGCTAATGCTGAAACACCTCCACTTCAGCAGCCTGTCCTGAAAGCCCCTGGGATAAGCTATCGCTGAAGGTTTGCGCGGATCAGGGTTTCCATCTGTAAAACACTTTCAGACCTTTTGGCCTGGAAGGTGCAACTTTTGGGAAGATTGTTGTCATTAAATCGAGCTGTGCTCATAGATCTGTGGGAGTTCAGTCTATAGCTTTTCAATTTGATGAAAGGGGAAAATGGGTTGTGCAGCAACTACTTCTCCTCAGAACGTCATCTGCAAACCGTTTAAGACATTTTTGCGTGAACAGACAAAAGATGACTACCGTATGTTTAACTTTTCATGTTCCTCCACAGAAACCCAGTGTACTTACTCTATGGTACCCAAATATAAAGAATTTCCTCTGGAAGGATCGTGCTAGAGACAATATAGCATTTCTTTATAATCCTGAGAGATGTCAATACACGGCCTCATTCCTTGCATTGCTGCTTCTAGTTCACTGTGGGTCTCTTAATAGCTGTAAGAAAACTTCTGCAATAACCTAGCTATTTTCCTGAAGCCTAAATCGTCTGCACTGAGGTTTTGCATTAGCTAACATTTGAAAAGGAAGCTGTCAACACAATTTTTCCTCTGAAATTGATAGCTGTGCAGCTATACTTGAAGGCCCGATAGTTTGGCAAGCCAAAGAAGTGAGTTTGAGTAGCAGGGAACAAGTCCCTACAGTAGAGCTCCCACCATGTGTTTGCGATCGATCTTTCCCTTTTTCACAAACACGTCTCGTTCAGCGTGTGGCATCCGATGCGTGTGAAGTGCACACAGCTGATTCCCCTGGGGCACGGGGGCCAGCTGGTAACAGATACTTGCACCCCCATGTCCCCGGCTCTGCGCTCCCTCCGTCTCACCCACGTAAGTCACAACGCAGTCGATGCCAATCCCACCCCAACACAGGTTCTGAGCACCCACAGTACTTGCTGTTTGGGAGATCCCAGGGTGCCAGGACTGAAAAGACAGCTACTGCAGCAGACACCACAGACAGGAGACTTTGCTAGTTCACGACCCACAAACTCTGCGTCAACAGCTTCTAAAACTATAGAGGTTTGGTACTTACAGGTGGACCTGAAAGAGAAAAGAAAAATAAACAACAATTACTTTTTTAATGCAATAAATCCTAACAAGAAGGACTAGATACACACATTGCACCATCTTTTGGGGTTGAGTCTAATGCTGCTCCCACTTGCTGATGCACTTTCACCAATTCCTGCTCATTTATTAAGGTATTCCCACAATTAGCAGCGCTGCCCATGAGTTCCGGGCAGCCTCTGAAAGCCCTGTATTGGGAAAGCCATGTAAGCCAGGCTCTCACCACTATTACACTCATTTTTGGTCCACTGGCACACAGGGGTCCCCTCCATGAGCATGACACCACTGAGCATGGAGGGTGGCTCATTACTGTGTGACTCCCCCTTGCATCCTGCCCACCCCTTGGGGTAGAGAAAATTGACTGTGGGGAGGTGAGATGTCCTTTGCTGCTAAAATTCCTGCACATTTTCCACCAGCATCAGTGTTCTGGCAAATGTGGGAAAAGGTTAATGCAGAAACTACAGCTATTAAACGCATCAGGCACCTTTACTCTTTAGTACAAGCTAATTTTGCTCTTCTGCCTCTGTTCCCATAGAAGCCAATCTGCCCTCTTGGAAAAAATCCCCTTGAATCCTTTGGGTTTCTTTTATTTTGGAAAGCTTTTTGGAACCTGCCACTGCAGAGCACTCCATCTCTCCCTCATACAGCACCACCGTATAGTTTATATCGGGGCTTAAACAGCATATTTCTTTCATCAGTTCCCAGAAAATTCCTCAAAATCCTGACAGATATTGTGTGTGTGGAAAGAAACCCCCGGACTCACTATTTTGTGGTTTCCTCTCTGTGGGAGAAGCAAGATACACCATGCAACTGTCAGGGGTTTCTACATTTTCCATACTTTATAGTAACTCTGTTTTTCTTTTTTTTCCCTCTATGCATAAAGTGCCAAGAAGTAAGACTAAGCAGTATAACAGGCGAGCTGACAGAGAGCAGGCAACAACCTCTGCTTTGCACAGGAGGCGGATGTCATGGTGAGCACCTGCAGAATACGTTGTCGTCCTGAAAATGCCCCTGACTCTAAGTCCATAAAAGAAACTGGAGACTCTGGATGAACATTTTCTGCATTGGAAATCCCTCACTCCTTACCGGGGACCACGGCAAATGGTTTGGCTATCAAGCTTTGGTGACCTCAGAGTGCACTGTTAAATGCCACTCTTAGTCTTTTGTTCAGCTTTCATCACAGTTGATCAAAAGAGGTTCTCTCTAAATGGTATCTTTTAGTTAAAATAAAAAAAAAAAATAAAAATACAGTTTAGAACCTTCATAGTGACCAACAGAGATAAGGTCAACACTAACAGCCAAAAGGCTCAAAAACTCAAAACAACTCCACCCAAATTCAGGACAGGAGCTTGGAAGCACCCGGATTTGATTGGTCTGGCGGTCACCCATCACCAGTGCTGGCCCTCAGGCTTCTATCCTACCTGCTATGTCAAGTCTAAACAACAAGGGTTTCCGATCAGAGAGCTCATTTTGAAGGGCAAGGTCAGACTCGGAACCAGGAATCCTAAATGATGACATTATGACAGGCATGGGGGGTTGGGGGGGCAGAGTTTTCTGAGACTGGCTTGGATGACAAAGTTCTGTCAGCAAACCGTTTGGGAGAGATTTTTGTTTCAGAGTGAGCACCCTGTCACAAAGTCAATGCTTACAGCTTGCCAGTACACAGGCTTTATTTCCATTAGCAACGCTACAGACCCTTAATAACCCACCTACTTGTCTGCGAGGGTTTTGAGCAGTTGTGGATTGCATGAACCAAACCCTTAGCTAACATCGAAAGAAAAACTTAAAGACCAGCAAACCATGAGCGATCCCTGCATTCCCAGACCAACTGCAGCCAGACAACAGCACATCTTGTAATGGAACTACTGAGAAAACATAAGCTTGTGTTTGTTCCAGAAACTACGCCTGTGGAGCAGAGTAAATCAGCAATACTGGCAGCTCTGGGCCCATCAGGCCATGCACCCCACACAGATCAAAGGCTGGAGGAATATTGGAAGCCCATCTTTGTTATATGCCCTCTATAGAATTAATGGTTCTGTGAGGGAGAGGCTGCACAGTCTTGTGTAAACAGCCATCAGTGCGCTGCAGGGACACAGTCTTGGCTGCGATGTCAATTGGCAGAGACCATCCAGGGACTGGGCTTCAAATGCTCGGACCTTCCATGTGACCCAGGAGAAAGCAAAGCCCTCGGGTATAGTCACTTCAAAAAGCAACATCATCTTGCAAGGGCTGCTGGAGGAGGAGGGAAGATGACCCAAGGACAGCGGGGAGGGAGGAAGTGCTGCTGGATAAGCGGTTGCAAAGTACTGGGGATTTTACCAAGTGAAATAATGCTCCAGCAAAGTGGATTTGTCATGTTCTGTCATGGTGATTAACGAGAAGGCTGAGCAGAGCTTCTAAAGAGGCTCAGTCTTTAATACAACAAGAAGTAATTTATTGCACATGAGAGGAAAGAGTGGGCAAAGGAGAGAGGGATCCTCATGCCTCCACTCTCAATTGCTCGAACCACCAGTGGCCAGGCTGAGCCAGCCTCTCCCGGGCAGCACCGGCTGTGCTACGTGCAGTGCACTGGGCTTGCCCCTGGCCAGGGGTCTGGCAGAGCTGCCCCAGCCTGGTCAGGGATGCTGGCAACCCTGTAAACCAAGGAAGCAAGCCTACAAACCAACCACGCTGCAAGGGACCCTTCATGAAAGCAACATGAACTGCAACAGCCATGGCAGCGCTGGGTGGGGCAGGTCTCAGCAGTGGTGAACTCCAAAGAGCTCCACAAAGAACTGAGAGCCAACAGCCTTGACAGCCTATGGTGCAAACCATACCTGTGGGGGTTCCTCCTCTCCCATGTTTGCAGCAGGCTCTTTTGGGCTGAGATGGCCATGGTGCTGCTTGGGAGATGAGCTAGATCCTATTTCCGTAAACAGCCAGCAGAGAAGGGACAACAAATCAACAAAGCAGGGATCAAAGCTTCTGGGAACATTTCTAAGTCCATTTCATAGCTAAGCCCAGCCAGCAGACAGACCCAGAGCTCCCAGATCACCAAATTCCTCAGCCTTGCACAGAACAGGGAGCCCACATTTGTAATTAGCACCTCCAGATCTTGTACGTTTTGAACCTGGTCTTGCAGGGACCAGAAAAATGCTGGTGCTGGCATGTGGGCTGCAGCACAACTGTCTGCCCAGGACAGGCAGCTCAGGAAGCATCCCTCCATGCCAGCATCTCACTGTAAGGCACTGGAGGGTTGTAAGCGACTGTGATCCCTGTTTATCCAGCTGCGGGGCTTGTTGAGCTGTGGGGGATGGAGGAGGGGACGGAGCAAACATGTTGGGAGTGCACGAGTGGGAGGAAGCAGTGGCCTCCTGCAAAGAGGAGACCTCCAGAGCACCTTTGAAACGAACATTGAGAAAACAACGAATTCTTGTGGGGCTACCCGGGGTCCCTCCAAACATATGGCCTCTGGAAATGAGCCCCATCTGCACTGTCCCTTCTCAGCTGCTCTGGCATTTATGCAGACAGAAACTTTCCTTAAAGAAGCTCGGCCTTTCCTGTAGCCCGAGTAAGCATATGAGCAGCCAGAGTCTGCAGACAGGATAGGTCCACGTTATCTCACATACAAAGGGGGCACACCCGTGATGAACGGCTGGGCCACACCACAGAGCCCCCTGATCACTTGTCCTGCCCCATGGCCCATTCAACCAGCAACCATCTAAACCAGAACTGCAGTGACCCCTTTTCTCTCATTCACACAAAGAGAGAAAAAGCCACCTTCCACACTGTAACCTCTTTGGAATCAGAAGAAGGGATGCTTACTTTTGTAAGTGGGTCATACTTATCCTGATCTGGAAAGTTCCATGTCCCAGAGTATCAGATCTTAGGAGCAGGACAGCGTGGTCTGAGACCTTCCTGCCAATGGCAGCGACATCCTCCAGGCAGCAATACTCCCTGGACTGATAAGATCATTGAAGTTATCCCATCCATTTAAGGGCATTTCCTGATGTCTGGAAAAGTGGCCGTTCTTAAAAGGCTCTCAAATGCTGTTGCGTAATTCTTTTTTTCTCTAACTTCTTGGATTCAGGCAGCCCAGTGTCCGCAATGTGGGTGTCTTGCAGCCTGCTCCAAATGCTCAATTATAAGGGATATTTTTTTCTGCTCTATGGCATACACAAGACAAGGAGGACAGAGAGGGAAAATAAAGATGATGTTGTTGTTTCCTCGGTCATCCTCACTACACACTCCAGCAGAAGGGGAGATGTAAACATGTAATCCATCCCTGTGAGGAAATCCAGCCATTTCAGACCTGGAAGGCCACCTTAGCAAGTTAGAGAGATACGGTTACTTCCTGACATTCAGGACTATGTTAACTGATAACAAGATAGCCGTGGCCAGGCAATTAGTTCTGAAATGCTGATTAAAATGTCAGCAGCCTGAGCATGACCTTACTCGGGGTAGCAAGGATCTCCTTGTTCATGGCCCCACAGGCACCCAGTGCAGTGTGACCCCATTCAGGAAGAGGCAGATCCCAGTTGAGTGCATGGAGCTCAGATGGTGTGTTTGGCCTTCTTTAAAGAGTGGCTGTGCTGCAGTTTTCACACAACAGATCCAGGGTACTCATAGCCTTTTAGAGACACCTTCCTTACCTCCATCAGGGGACAAATGATACGAGGGGAGGTGGAGGGACCACTAACTCAGAGAGCTGCAAACGAAAAGGCAAAAATGCCATGTGCCTTGCCACAATTCAATATTATTAGCTGTAGGGGAAATTAAAGAAAACAGAAATATTCAAATAATAAGAAAAAACATTAAACAAAAGCGATTACTCAAATCACATCCTGCAGAAATTTTGCTTTGGGTGTTGTCGGCAGTAGCAGACAATCTGAGTGTATAACTCCCTCCAGAGAGCACAAGCCCCTTGCAAAAGCCAGGGCCCTCTGCCCCCAAAACACCCTCTCCGTTACACCCTTGCAGAGCAGCCAGATGTTCTTCAAAGGATCACAGAAATGTTGGACAGCAAAAAGGCTATCAGGGTTTTACTGCCAAAAAATGCGACCAGCGCTAAGCTGAGGCACCAGGTTATGCCAGTCACTCAAACTCGCCTCTGAAATCAAACCCGTGACATCACCGACACTTGGCAGTTAATATCAGCAGCTGTCGAGGATAAAAGTCACTGCTCAGGCACTCTGAGCATCCTGGTGTACCACCACCCCCTGACAAGGAGAAAGCCTCAAGCACAGGACCGAGAGGAGAAGTCCATGGCAAGCCATGCCCAAAGCAAACACCAAGGTGGAGCCTCGCATTAAAATTAACATGATTAAGCAGCAGGCTCAAAAATAAAAGTGAGGGTCTGATAGCAGAGTTAAGCCACAGACTTCACCTGCATCTCCAAGCATCTGCTCATTCCAAGAAACATCTATAAGGACGATAAGAGCCAGCGGGCCTCCAGAGCCAGAAGAATCTAATGAAGAAATTCCAAGACATTGGCATATCCACAGTGAGCCTCCTAGGCAGATTCACGTGCTCAGAGATGAGGCTTCAACAATAGCCAAAGAGAGATATTATGACAAACGTTTGTGAGAACCCCCTGTGAAAACAGAGGGCAGGAAAGGGCCAAGAGCAGATGGCTCACACGGTGCTGGCTGCACCAGGAGGAACACAGTAGCTCTGGCACGGAGAGGAGGAGAGGCAGTGGAATGGCCAACACAGGGTAGAACAATGGTCATTTCAGGCAGGCATCTATGGGTCAGCAAGCTCTTTCTAAGCAGCAAACAACTGCATTTGTCCCTGCCACACTGAAGCACTTAGTACCACAGAAAGCAGAGAAAACATGGCTGGGAAGGGCCCCTGGGTCAGCTTGGCCGGTGGGTTTTTGCACTTTGGATCAGGAGGCCCTCTCGGGGTTTTCCATTAGTGGTGTGGACCCTGGATGGTAAATTGAAAAGGGGTGGAGGCAGGCTCACTCTGCTCCGACACCTTCTGCCAAAGAGCCAGCCAGGCTTGCAAACCTCCAGTTGAAAACTGCCGCTCTTGACAATCTCCTTTCCCTTCCCTTTCTGCCTCCCCTGAGCAAACCAAACAGAGATTAAAGGATTCCTGGGGAATGAGAAAGACACAAAATCGAGGAGGGAACATCTTCAAAGCAACCAAAGGAAAAGAAAGCCTTTACCTAGTCCACTTGGGCAAATATTTCTCTAACCTGTTGCTGTCCTCTGAAGATGGAGGCACTGCACTCTTGCCTAGCAATCCGGTCCAGGCAATACCCATGCCCTGACTTACAAAGCCATACATATTATCTTTCTTAGAAACTACCCAAAATTTCTAGTGTTGTTGCTTAAGTCAGTCAATGACCTCTGATGCACAGCAAACTCAAAGAATGGATTTTTTATTCCTCTCCTTTTTGCGGTTACCTTTTATGTGTTTGAAGTCTGCTGTCCTGTTGCCCACAGTCTTCTCTTGTCTTTAGACTAAACAAAACCTAATTCTTCCAGTCTCTCTGTAGAGGCCATGTTTTCTGGACCTCTGGTTGTACTTGTTGCTCCCCCCTCAATGTCCCATTTGCCTCTTGAAGTGCAATTCTCAAATAGCAAACCTGCTCTCCAGCTCGCTGTGTGAGTCAACGGCAGACAGCTTGGTGAAGGCAGAAGACATGGTGTCCATATACCTTTTCCACAGGGTCTTTATCACAGAGGGACACTGAGTTCCTCCCTGTCACCACCTCTGCTTTGCTCTCATCTTCTGAAATGTCACTTGGCCTCCCTGAGCCCTCAAAGGCTCAGACATTTCTTGCAGCCTTTCTCTAAGAAGCTGGTACCCTTAGCTCTCATGCTTCAGCACAGGGGAAGGTCTCCTGCTCGCTCTCAAGTATCTTCTTCAGCATTTACTTGGTATCCTTGATAGTCCCACCTCACCCTAGGCTTCCAGATTTTCATCTTCATTTAAATCCTTCAAGCTTTACTTTTCTAATGTCTTGAATCTCAGGTCGCTGAGGAGTTTGTTTTCTTTGATTTTTTTTTTTAGTTGATTCCTTCCTGTAACTCCTGTGCACTGGGACTGTTTCAGCTCATGTCTTTAACCAAGTTTCCCTGCCAGACTGATGAGTCTCCTCAACTTCTTCCCTAGCTCTTAATCTCCAGAGGCACTACCCCACTAATTCTCTAGCTCCTTCTGTGTTTTTCAAGTCCACCTGAAACACCTGGACATTTCCACAAGCACCTTGCAAGTCTGAAGACACACAGGCCAATGCAACATGCTACCCCTCCAATAAAACCCTATTCTTGACACAATAGATGTAGACTCTCTGCAGCTCCCACCCTACACCGTCTAACACGTCCTAATCCATGCCAGGAATACAGAACGTGGGGTCTGGAAGCTCTGGAGATACAAACCAGTTTGCAAACTGCAGCTGGTTATTCAGGAGAGGTCTGACATTCCTTCATCGAGGAGCTGACCGCTTCTTCAGCACTAGGTCAGGCCCTGCACAAGTCCTGTTCCCCAGAGAGCTGCAGAATTAGGAAAGAACCACAGGGAAAAAACTGCCCACAGTAAATCATGGCTGGGTAAAGCAAAAAAACCTAATCCACGGCACTTTTACTTCCTGCTGAAAATTACAATCTCTCTCATAATGTGGTCGTCGGGGAAAAGTAGAAAGTTGGAACTTACTGTAGCTAATAATTATTTAAACAAATTTTCTGATCATGTACTTAAAATGCAAATGACACATCTTACTCACTTGTCAAATTGGATAGATTCATTTTCTGCCTAAACAATTTTTGCAATTAGCAGCTGATTTAAATATCTAGTGCACTGTCACTTCCCTCCCTCCCTTCCCTCCGCTATTCTTGTTATTCTTCCTTCTTCTCCATCTGCTAACTCTTTTCTTCTTCCTTCCTCCTTCCAAAATACTTTGCAACTTTTATAACAGCAAATTCTGTCACCTACCCGGGAAGGAACAAAAGAGCATTGTGTTCAATTTATCTTTTAATAGACTCCTTCCTCAAATACCTCACAGACTGCCAGTACTGTCTTCCAGACCCTGTCTCACACCCTTTTGAGTTATGAAAATGTTTGGGAGGGTCTTTCCTTTAACCAAGACATTTTTCCAGCCAATATGATTGATAGCTCCCAGTTACCACTAATTACCCTATCAGCAGTTGGACATAAGCCCAGCCACAGCGCTCTTCCTCCAGAGGCTGGCCGTGCATCCCTGTCACTCGTTATCCTCTTCAAGGATGGAACAAACTGACTAATTAGAGACACCATAAATTCTTCCTTCGGGCTCTTTCCTGGTGCACTGCCTTGTTTCCAAACAGAGCGTGTGGAGGAGAGCGGGGCTGCTGCTAGCCCTTTGAAAAGCAAAAATGTGATGGAGTTTCTGCGCCCAAAGCTGGTTTGCTCAGCATGTTTTATTGCACAGGAAGAGGAGAGCATTCATTCATTCATTCTTCCAAATCTAGCTGATGCTTTCTTAGCACATCTTGAACTCCAAGAGGTTTGCTTAGCTTGGCTGTCCCCAGGCAGGGCTCTGCCGGGTAGGAGCCAGGCTGCGGCAGCACGCACATATGGACACAACCCGCGTTGGCTAACGGGGATAAAAGAATTCATGGCTTCCTTTACCTAGAATGAACTGAGCGTGCAGATCTCTTCCCTGTCACCTCTGGTGCCCAAACCAGATGCGCACACTATAGAGAGAGTCATTGGACTAGGAAGGCAAAAAATAACCCCAACCAATTGCTGCCTCCCTGTTGAGCGTGGTCTGGAAAGCACCTGTATTCTCTCATCTTCTCAGTGTGTCAAACTTGACTCAGCGAATAAATTTGCCAAGGTCTATCAGGACCTCCATCTTCTTTGAAACCGAAGGATTTTTTATTATTATTATTTAGGCATACAGGTCATTATTTTTTAATGTAGTAAGAGATCCATGCCATGATCATCTCAAGAAGAAAAGAAGTCACAATGAAGAAGAAAGAGAAATATTTTCCCCTTCCCTGGGCAAAGGAAAAATAATGTGGAGGAAAACCAACAAAGCTTAGAAACTAGTTGTTCTGAAGCTCTTCCTCCTAGTCAAAATGAAAGGCCCTGCCCTGAGGGCACAAGGGGAAAAGGGGCATTATACTTATAAAGAAATTTCTCTAAAGTACATGTGGGGTGGCTGGTGAACACGCGCTGCAGGGATGACACCTGGCAAAACATTATTGGGGCTGCTCAGCCCCAAGCCCTAGCAAAAAAGAGCTCCAAGACCTACCAGAACAACAAGACTTCATTGATCTGGGGGAAAAAAGAGCAAAGAGGACGATGGAGGGTCTGCAGCAGCTTGCTGCATGGGAAAGGCACATGCTAAAACCCACTGGAGGAGGCAGTGATAGCTGAATGCATGCTAAACCACGTGAGGCCAGGGACAGTGCTTGCCCCGCACCAACCCTCAATCCAAGAGCCGCATGCCTGTAGCTTCCCTTCCTAAAGGACCTGAGAGACACTGTCCCAAGAATCTCTGCCCATTAAGAGTCAGGTTAAGGCAATAGCAGAGCATAAGGATTTATACAGGATGGCTTTGAAATTCAGGGAGAGAAATATTCACAACCACACTCAATAACCCCCATCTCCTCCTGTTTCCCCAGAAAAAAAAAGCAAAACCAACAAACATTTGCTATAAGCAAACAGGTCATCAGCAAGAGATCACCACACACATGAATTGGGGGAATGCTAAGAAACAGGAGGCTACAAATAAACACACTTCTTGCCCTCTCTCCTTTCCTTCTGTTATTAAGCCCACAGTAAATCACACTGCACAGGGGATGGCAAACAGCCTCACAATAGCACAGCTTCTCTCTGGGTTTCGGACAGGTGGGGACTGGGTACGTTGCTCCCTGGTGAGCAGAGGGCTGGAACATGGCTCTCTCACTCTGATCAGGGCTGTGCCACAGACCCATAAGCTCTGTGGGGTGCTCTGGGGATTTCAACACCTCTTTCATCTGTGTGGAGGAGTTAATCTGTAGGCAATGACTGCCATTTTAGGAGACATAACTGCTCCCTCTTTGCTGCCAAAATCCCTTTAATAAGGAGCTAACATATAAAAACTAAAGAAAACAGATTTTTAAAAATTCCCAGCCTATTGTGTGTTTCAGCTCCATTAGGGATGAGGCCAACACAAAACTCCCAGCAGCTTCCACGACTTCCAACAACATCTTCCCCCTTAAATGACAGTGGCTTAGGATAGAGGAGGAGGACAACCAGAGAACAGCCACTGGGATCTGGCTGCATCCACCCAGTGCCACATCCCAGTACTGGGTTTGGCCTCAGGAAGACCCCTTCCCAAAGGCAAAGCATGGCCTACAGCCCCAAGGTCCTCTTCCTGCTGCTGGTTGAGCTGCACAACAAGAGGAGCCTGGTGTGGATGGGATTGCTGGGTGGTCCCCAGCGTAGCACACATGCTGCCCGGAGCAATACCAAATCATAATAAACAAGTCCCTCGTACAAAGCTCTGTCAGTTCAGATTCTATTTCAGATGATATAATCTTCATCTTCTCTTTGAAAGTAAGATAAAAAAGCAAAGCAAAAATTAAAAACCAGACATCCTAAGGGAGAGGCAAGTGAGGCAAGCCATGGAGTGATACTGCCCGTGTGTGTCTCAGCCCCCCCGGTGTGGGGAAAATGTGCTGTTAATCAGCTGCCCCCCTGGGGAATATGCTGATTTAATTACCTCCTGCTTGCACAGTCCAGCTGCAATGCTGCTCACCCAAGACATCGCACAAGGAAGAAATACCAAGCCTCAGCAGTCAGGTTGGAACGGAATGAGCGAGCAGAGCAGAAATGACCCCGGCCCTGGCCTGGGGAGCGAGGGGGTGGATTAGTCCAAGGAGCTGTCTGCCTCCCAAACACATACATGCAAGAGGTAGGTAACATCAAAGGATGTGCCACCCCCACCGGGGCGATGAGCACTGCAGAGCGCACAGATGCATCAAGGAGTCACCTTTCCCCAGTCTGAAACACAACTTCATTTTGGGGGAGACACAGCAAAGGTGGGCAATGGGCAACAAGGGGATTTCCAGCTAGGAAAGGGGAGAAATAGCTGGATAAAATGAAGGGAAGATGCCCAGTGAGCGGGTACCATGCCACAGCCCCCTCACCAGGTGTATGGCACAGACCCCACATGTCATCTCTCCAGCCCTCCAACTGTCAGGCCATTGGCATTTTGACACATTCATCTGGGATGCACTGGATCATCATTCCAATGCAAGCAAACATTTTCCAGAGTTTACATTTCACAATGCTTCTGACTCTCAAAGAGGTGGTGAGCAGAGGGGCAGAGACCTGGTCCAGCTCCTGGAAGGGGAGAGCTGCATCACGTGCATCCACCTCAAAGTGACTCACTAGACAGTCGCTCTGAAGCGGTTTCAGCATGAGATTTGGGGTTTTGCTCTCCCACCTAGGAGGCAGCCGGGGTGTTTAATAATTAACGGCCGTACGCTTGCCTGCAAAGGCCGGTGCAAAAAGCGTCGCTGCTTCTTTAACAGCTGCCAGTGATGGGAAACTCATTGGAGTGTGTGTTCGGAGGGGAAGAAGGTTAAGATGATTAACTGGTGCTAACAAGTTTAGGATGTGGAAGAAGTATTTTCTTGGATGTCCATCAAAGAGAGGATTGAATGTTCCCCGGCAGTCGAGGGGGGAGAGCAGGGGGCGGGTGGTATGTGTTTAACAGATGAGGTTTCTGCCTCCTGAAGCTGCCCAGCCCCACATGATGCAACCTCTCCTTTTTAAACCTCTGCCTCTCCCCTGTCCCATCAGCCCTACCTTCGTCCCCAGACTGGCACAGGCGCTGAAAGGCGATCCAGCGGGAGGAAAACCGCCCCTCCGCTCTTCCTGTCGATCCATGTCACCCTTTGGGCACCGGCAGATCAGCCTGGCCCACGGTGCCCACAGGGCGAAGGCACAGGCAGATGCAGATGCCCCAAAGGGCCAAGAGAGAATTGGGTATCGCCACACCGAAACCCAGCACCCCAGAGCAGAGAGCTCCTCCCAGGCCTCCACAGCCCTGCAGCAAAATCCCGCTCTCTGCCCACCACAGCGATGCCAAAAGGAGCCATCCCTGCCAGGTCAGCAGCCTGCATTTTACCCCCTCGCTGCCCTCAAGTGTGCAGCAGCAGCTGACATTAGCACCGGAGCAAAGTCCCCTTGCAAACAATTTCGGAGCCAGCCACTTGGCGCCTGCAACATCTCCCTTGGCCCATCCTGGGTATTTTCAGCGCTCTTCGCCGGCTGGCGGGCGCCCACGTTTTGCGCAAGGGGCTTGGACGCCGCTGGGCACCGTGCCCCGCTGTTGAGCCTGGCGGCCGGTGCGACTCGCCCTCATTCCTCCGGCCGCCACAAAGCTGCCAGGATGGGCAGCACACGCGAGAACCACGTCGCGAGGCCCGGACGTGCGTCAGCAGCTGACGCAAACCAGCCCGGCCATGTGCATCCAGCCCGGGCCTGGGAAAAATCTTCCACCCCGGTAGCATGCTCGCACTGAATCAAAGCCGTCGCTGTACAGTAGCAGTGCAATGTGCACTTTGGGTTTCCCCAGCCAGCTGGGATGGTTTTGCCTTGCTTTGTCAAGGCGCTGATTTATGCCCATATGTACCATATACATCGTAAGCACAGGCACGCAAGGGTGTAAACACTTACACGAACATCTGTACACAAACCCGTCAAATATGCAGCAGCTCCCTGCTGCAGCCCTCGACGTGCATCCCAGGTGCCCCCCCCGGCAACTTGTCAGAGCCCAGTTTGCATGCGGGGTGCCATTTCTCACCGGGCCTGTTGTTTGGATGTGGTCCATCCAGGATGGCAAAGGTCACAGCGGGACCGTTACCTGGTATAAATCAGCACAACCACAATGCTTTCCTCCTGCATCAATCTCTGCTTTGGGCTTCAGCCCACCACAGCAGGTATCTGTTCCTGTGAAGTGCTGAGCACTCGTTCCTCCTCCCTCCAAAATCTGCCTTTCCTGCGCATTTAATCCTCAACGTCTTTCTCTACATCATATCCTTGGCTGAGGAAGAGGTTGGTTTCTCCCTGGATGGAGGATGGCCATAGTGAACAGCCAACACTGATCCAGGGCTGGGATACAACCTTTGGGGTATAATAAACAAGCACCATTAAAGCTAATGCTTGTGCCACCAGGACACATGCACGCCTGGACACAAATATTCACCAGTTGGCACCTTTGGGGAAAGCTCAACCTCCAGAGAAAGAGACTCATGGCAATTCTGTGTGTTATGGGGTATTTCCTTCAACCTTCCACCCAGTTTAAATAAATAAATTAAAAACAAAACAAAACAAAAACACTTAAAGCAAGAAGGTTAAAATAGAAAGCACATAAAAAGCACAAAGAAGAGCTCTGGGGTGTCCAAGAGACAGCACCATCTCTTTTCAAAGCAGTGACTGTTTCTAACCAGATTTTAGCTGAAGAGGGAGAGGCAGAGGTTTTTGCCTTCCTGAACCTCTCAGAGGGGTAGCACCATAAGGACGTGCACCAGAACATTTTGCAGTCCAGACAGCACTCGCAGCTCTATTAATGGCTTACGGGAGCCCTCCTGGTCTGCACTGTGGCAACAACAGCAGGTTCATTAAAATCAATTAAATACTCCTTATTAAAGTCAGTTTAAATCCCAAATGCAGACTAAGCCAGATGAGTTGATGCTTAGAGGTATAAGGAACACCCTTGCTCCCTCTTACCATCCCTCAGCCACAGACAGGGTAACCTCCAGGTGACAAGAGGCAAAGATGGGGTGACTCCCTGAGCTGCTCCAGGCAACTGTTTAAGAGCACCGCTGCCTACATGTTTGGAGATGGAGTTAAGCAACCAAATAAACTGTTTGTTTGTTTTCTTCCTGAATTGTTCATCCCCATCGATTCATAACTGCTCACAGAATTCATGGAATTCATTGTGTGGTTTGCATCTTCAAAACAAATGAAACAACAGTATGTCTAAACCAAACAAACCCCAACCCAAAATACAGCCAGCAGGCCAGGGTGCATGAGCAACCTTCAAGGCTGAAATGTGTGTATACTCTGGAGGGCCCAAAAAATGTGGATAGGGGGAAACATATTTAAATTTCAGGGAATAATAGAATTCCCGGAGAGATTTCTTGGGGGGGGGGGGAAGAAGGAGGAGAAGTATTTAAGCAACGATTATGCTGCAATTTTTCTTCCAGATGTGCCATGCCACGGAGATGCCATGCTAGCAAATGGCATTTTCTGACAGGGCAAGTGCTGCTCTGGGTGCAGTGATGCTGGATGCCCATCTGCACCAGCCCAGGCACTGCTCCCTCGAGAGCTCAGCTCTCCAGCCAGCCCAGAGCTTTGCCAGCACATCCAAGGGAGAAGGGCAATTCTTTTGGCAAGGAGTGGCTGCTTGGGGCAAATTTCCTTTTTCCCCTGATTTTTTTAGGTTAGAGGTGGTCAAAAATCTGCATCTAAACACTTATAAAGCAGGAAGCACCTTTTTTGCATAGTCAGCATAGAAACCCATGCTGATTTATTGTCCTGAAAAGGGGTCAAACACAAAACCATAACATTTCAACTAGTTCAGTGCACCTTCTGACAGGAGTGCCATGGGTTTGGGTGCAAACGGAGTGGCCTCTCCCCACCCTCACCCCACACCAGGGATCCCAAACACCTTCTCCTCCTCTCAGGGCTAACCAATGTATTCAAGCTTTTAATCTTACAGGAGCCCTCAGATCTGTCCAAGCAGCCCCAGCAAGCTGAAAAACAATGGTGTTAAAAACGACAGCAAGAAAACATAAAAACCATGAAAACAACCTGGTGAGAGGCAGAGCACTCCAACCAGGGGCAGGTGGAACTGGGGCACTCACCCCCTTTCTGTCTCACGTCCCCAGGGATGTTTGGGGAGAAGATAAGAATCCTAAGGGAGAAATGGATGCATCCATTTGGATGCAATATCCTACCTGGCTGCTGCAGGGATGGGGCTCAGCCTGCACTACCCAGAGGTCTGTCCCTACTGCAGCCATCCCAGCTACTCTCTGGTCTGCCAGCCTGGGTGCAGTCCCTTCTTGTTGTTTCCTTCCTCCCTCTGCAGGGCCAGGCAAGGCTCAGGAGGTGGGAATTCCTGCCAGCTCCCACCAGCTGGGCCTCCTGGCTCTGGGTGACACATCCTGGGTGGGAGCCAAAGCCCCCCTGAAGCCCAGCGCTGTTTCAAGCCGGCCTCTTTGAGCAGCTGCCACCGTGACGGGGTCCAGACAGCATGGGAGGGATGTGCTCAAAGGGGCGAGCAGGGCACCTGGACTGACCGAGCACAATGTGTGGCCCCCAGCCCCTGGGTGCAGCTGAGGCCACCACTGCACCTTTGCTCTCATGGGCAAAGAGGGAAACAGCAGCAAAGTTTCCAAGTCACAGCAGCTCCTGCTGGTATTCCTGTAAGATCAATCGGGGCTGAAGAGAGTGGCCAAGTGCCTTTCCCTGCACCCTGGGCCAGAGCAGACAGGGACATGGGTAGGTTTTGTACAAGGAGAAATTCCCAGGATATGGTCTCTTGCAAAGGCTCAAAGACATTCCTGAGAGGATCCCAGGTCCTGGCCGGTGGCAAAATCCTTGCAGATTCTCCACACCAGCCCCCAAGCCCCTGTCCCAGCAGAAGGCACATTTGGTTGTGGTGAGGTTGTGCAACCTCTCCCGCTGACCACCAGTCCTAGTCCTGGGAGCTCACTGGGCCAGAGCTGCCTCTTCCACAGACCAGCTCCCTCCTCTGCCCCAAGTGCTGCCATGGGGAGCCATTCAGCCATTCAGCATCCCTCTGAGACACTTCCCTGCTGACCAGCTCCAGCACTGCAGGCTCCCAACCTGCCCAAGGAGAAACTGGATCAAAGCAAGCATTATGGGGGCAGAAGAAAAGGAGCCAGATTTTTTTTTCCTCCTTTTTTTTTTTTCCCTCTTTTTCTTTTTTTTTAGGGATATTGAAGACTGAAGCAGAGAGCCAGCAGAACAAAAACCAGCCACGTAGGGACAGTGAAAATAGGAGCTGAGGAGAGAAAAATGGGAAAAGTCTAATAAAGAGAGTCACAGTATATAAAATATACAAGCTCCCACCACTGCCAGGAAGGCTGTGGGAAGGGGGTTTGGTGGTAATCCCTGGCTGTTTGAGACTGTCCAGGCAGACAGGGTCTGGATTAGACCAGGAGAGCTTAGGTTTTCACTGTCAACCTGAAACACAATGCTTTTCCCTCTCAGCATTTTGTTATTACATGGCAGAAATCAGGGAAGCTCAGCTGGCTAACAGAGAATCCTCCAACCTCAGGCAGCTCTCCTGAGCTCTCAGTCACACCCAGACTCTATACGGACAAGAAACTTTTCCCTCATCTGAGCAAAAATGACGAGGGAAGGCTCACTCCTAGAAATCAGACCCATGGTCCCACAAGCATCTCCTCAGCCCCAGAAAAGTTCCTCAAGTCTCACCCTAGCATGCAATGACCTCAAATCAAAACCCGTGCTGAGCTCCCTGTCCACTCTTTGTCCCAGCATGGTGTAGGGTCTGGAGCTGGTGAACATTTGGGTGCATTCTTTGCTGTCATTGAGGCTTTGAGGCCATTTCCCAACCCTGTATGAAGTCATTCCAGAGCAGGCTGGCAGACAGCAGGGACAGAAGAAGTGACACAGGTTATCCATCGCACGAAGGGAACCGAGTCATTGACTACCCAAGAAGGTTGTATTAACCTTGGGGTTGTGTCCTCCACTCTGAGACACCACTGCAGAAGCCCACTGCAACCTCTGAGCTCAAAAAACACAATGTTGAGGAGCAACCTCTAGCTCACAGGTAGTCACGCCCGGCCCCAGAACAAGTGATCTGAAGTGGCAGCTTCCCAGCCAAAGGAAGCTTTTATTTCCTTATCGTTTGCTATAAATACAGCTGTGCTCTTTTCCTGACCACATTATTCCTGTGGTCGTTATCTCATGCACTCAGGTAGCCGTGGCACAGTCACACACTTCACAGTCATCTCGCTCCCTATTCCCAGCTTTCCCAAACCATTTACATCCACAGCCCTCTCTATGTCCTGAAGCTCATCTATGGCAGTGGGTGACCCTGCCTGGGACCTCCACATCCGTACTGAACAGGTCAGCAAATGAACTTTTCCTTTTCCCCTCCTTTGCCATGCAGGGACCTGGCTCACAGTTAGGGATAAACTCAAACGTCACTTCTGATAAACATTTATTTTTGGCGAGGAACATGATGTGTTTATGAGCAGTGGAGTGGGCCCGTGAGAAGCAGAGGACATGCTCCAAGTCTTGCAACATCTTAACACTTCTCAGTGCTTTTGAATACCTTGGTCTCCCGCAACGGTCATGTTGTCTGGTCATTCAGGCATTTGAAACACAAGGGAAAAAATGCCCTTGGGAAAAAGATTCCCAGGGTCTCGGGCTGGAAGAGAGACCATGTTGAAACAGCACAGCAATGCTTTCAGGTGGCCTGCGTTGCATCAGCCTGGAGACCAACAGGAAACACCCCAGAGCAAAGGGAGATGAGACAACAGCTGACTGAAGGTGCCTTCATTCCTGTGCTGCTCAGAGCAAATCAGGACTTCACCTGCCACAGCACCACATTTGGACCACAGCTTCATTTCCCTCAATGGATTAGCAAACAGGGTTGGGGAAATTTTTACAAATAGTTTCTGTGCCCGTAGGATATTTCATGAAGACAAGCAAATTGCACAGGTAAAAATGAAGCCTGAACCTTTACGAGAGATTTGTTATTATTGCTCTCCCGAATCCAAGCTCTCCTTCAGAAATACCATGAGTTTAATGGAACGAGTAGGTATCAGTGTGTTACAAGAAATCCAGCACCAGCTGCTGCCGAGGCTTCGCAAGGGATGTGGGTGTCTGTTCACCTATCACACACACGGTGTAGGGGTCACATTCAGATGGCCACAAATCGCAGTTAGTCTCTTTTTTTCTCTGCTCTGCTTTCAGATTCTAAGTTTCCTCCTCCAAGCTGGCTCGGAAACACCAGGAGGATATTCATTCCTGTGGTTTTATGGCATTTATATGTCAAGTCTAGGCAGGAACTTGAAAATGGAGTAGTGCTATGATTTGTATTCCCATTGAAGGGAAAAGGTTGAAATTTAAAAACAGTTGAACTCAGTTTTGATCTGATCATTGGAAAAGTGATACTTAGAGGATATTACATTTGTACTGTCTTTTAAACTTAAATCAAATTTGTTTCTGGGATTTTTTTTTCTGGGACTAAAAAGAAAGTCCAACAGTCCTGGTTTGGAGTAGACAGAGCAGCCATTTTTCAAAGTTCTGCAAGACTGATCCTGGATTTTAGCTCTTTTGCATCACAAACTTCTATATCTTTACCTCAAGCTGCTGCATTACAAATCCCTTTTTGTCTGACGAGAGACTGTACATCCTACGTCTGTACACAGGTCTAAATACGCTGATCTGGAGACAACATTACCTACAGCAAAGACAGCCTCCTTCATCATTTCATCCACCGTTATCCCACTGTTGACCATAATTAAATGCACTTTAATATGCATACCACCAGACATTGTCAAACACCTCACACTGGGCACCAAAAAGAACCAAAAGAGAAAGCACAGAAAACTGAAATGCTGCTTTCAAATGCTCATCCAGACACGACTTTCCCTGCCTCTTTCTTTTCAAGATGAGCTTCAGCTATTCACTTTGGATACACATGTTCAAACTCTCCCAAAGCTTTGACTTTGGATGCGAGTGGTAGCTGGCACTTTATTTTTTTTCTGCACAGTAAAAAGCATCAAAAGACAATGAGGAAAGCTGAATTATTCATAGCAATGGAATGAAATGCCATTCACAAATGTTTTTTTCCATAGCAATTTGTCACTTATTGTATTGAAACCACTTCAGAAAATGTGTCTCAAAGAGCCTTTTGATATTAGCATGATTAAAAACATAACGCAATTAAGCAATCCCATAATATTTCTGTATGTTATATGAGCAGGACCTGGAGTGACCACTTCATTCAGCCCCCTGGTAGATGGCCGCTTCTAACGGAAGGCTGCTATTCTGCAAGATGCCTCAGATAGTTGTATAACACCGAGGAATTCAAATCTTCTCACCCCACAGGCGTTCTGGCTCACCAAAATTTAGCTGTTCAGCTTTGCCATTGGGTTTAGCCTACGTGTCTCAGAACTTCTCAAATCAACTGAAAAGGATGCGCCTCCCAAGAGCCATTCGACCCACTTGAAAACTGATGTTTGAACTGACTGGCAACATTTGCCCTCTAGATGTAGCTGTCTCTTTATTGTCTATGTAGATGTCTACCTGAAAATCTATCACTTTTCTTGCTGTTTGTCATACATGGAGTTAGTATTTACACATGTACCTGACCTGTTACATCTCCACATTTATTTCCTATACCTAACTTCGCATTCATATACCACAGGGTATCAAAAAAGCTTTCAGTGAGATGTAGATGAAAAAGGCCCCTCCAAAGCACCAGCTCCCTACCTGCCAGGCAGTTGCATCTCTGGTGTGTCTCTCGAACTTCTCGATGTCTTGGCAAGTGGAACTTTAGTTTCTGTCAAGGGAGGGAAAAGAGCAAAAAGATTTGTTAATACCATTGAGACCAAAGCCTCAGATTCTTGGAGAAGTGGGGCTGGGTCCTACTGCCTAAGTAGAGATGGGGGAAACAGAGCAGAACCGTTTGGGAATGAAGAAAGGCATTAAAGTTCATAGTCTTTCACTAGAAATGTGGGGTTTGATTGGAAGCAGGCTGAGAGAGTTTCGTAATGGTCTCCAAATGTGGTCCTGCTGACGGGCATTACAAAACCAAGAGCCAGCAGCGGCAAATAAAGAGGTGACCGTGTCCTCATGAGAAAGCCGTGTTTCTCAGAAGACCCCCACTCAGCAGATGAACAAAGGAGAAGCAGGTACTCTTCATGCCTGCAGCAGACTCATTATCTCATGGAGACACCTGAACGGACAGAAGGGTCCTGCTGAAAAATTGCAGCTGAAGGTGGCCTGAAAACAGCAACAGCATTTCCCCAAACCTTCAGAGCTTTGAAGTTTAATTCTTCCCCAAGTGCAAAACAAGACAAAACCTACCAAGGGCTTCCACAAGGTGGAATCATGTCAAAATGTTCATTTCCAATGAGTTTGGATTTATAATGGTGACAACATGTAGGTCTCCTGCTCTCTGACCCCATCTGTGTATCTTGTAAAGGGGCAAGAGAGTCCACCTGAGGCCACCACATCTTCCTTCACTGTAAATGTCACTAGAATTGACACACGTCCTGTGCAAAATGTGCTTTAGGGACAGCACTGACACCACCCCTCATAGACTTTATTAAAATAACTGTGATTTAGTGAAGAAAATGCAAATCAGTCCAAGTAAGTTATTCATTAATGCCAGTGAACTGCACTTAGTTAATGATTCGAGATGATTTGAAAAGACTGAGCTGCCAGAGTGCTTGTGCTAAGGAGTCACTCCCTCTTTCCTTCCAACCCTCAAGACCAGATGTTCATCTGAAGCCCAACTGTTCATCACAGTTGCACCTTCTTACTTGTCCAACCACAACAGGGACCAACATTTCAAAAGAAGCAGCCTTATGTTGGACTCAACAGAAGGCCATGCCCAGGATCACACAGAAATGACTTGATTTTCAGAAATGAGTGAGCACCTTCCTACAAGAAGGCATACATTTGGGGGAAATTTCTTTTACAGAGAAAAAAAAAATAAATGAAAAAGCAATGTATTTCTGCCTGGGATAAGGGGAGCCAGAACTGGCTGGAACACTTCCATTTTTCACTTTGGAAGGACTGGTTTCCTAATTGCAAGTCAAAATCAGTAATGACTGTTGTGTCTGACTAGAAATTGAATATTTCAGAGGGTTTTTTTGCATGGCAGACTGAAATGTTTTGATAAGGAATTGATTGGATACCAGGGTGAGGAGAGGGTTTCATGCAAGAAAAATTGCTGGTTCCCATATGGCATTTTATCTGTGTTTACCCTTCTCGGTTTAAAAGCACAGCTATGTGAATCTCTGCATTTGGGCGCATTCCCATCTAGCTGCCACCCCAGATGGCTCTACTCTGCAGCACTGCCTAGCTTCCAACACTGTGCTAATGGTCAAACATGGGCACAAAAAGGATAGCGGAGCCTTTATTTGGGTACTCAGACTGGTATGTAGACACACACATTCTCCTTCCCATCTACACATGTACCAACCACAATGCCTGAACATGAGACTGCCACAGCTGAGTGGGGTTTCCATGTTTGGAAATAGGGCTTAGTGTAGGGGTAGGATGATGGTTCACACAGACAGAAGCAAAAAGTGGTTTCATAAGCAGCCAGGGTTAGGGAAGAGGGCAAAGAGAGAGGAGCAGCATAACAGGACTTCTCAGGGAAGTGATGACCCAGCAGGACTTGAGCATGACCGGGAGAGGAACAGGAGCATTAGCATTTCCCCACAACTTTATCTGCAGAGTCAGGGAGTGGAAACACCTGGGCCAACTGAAATAGCCTTCTCAAGGACAGGGGCCCCTCGGGAGGGAAGTGTGGGTGCTGCTAAGCAGGGCTGGGAGTGTAGCCCGAGCACCAGTACTGTGCAGTCATCAGGCACTCACCAGCACTGGGCATTTTCACATCCCTGACCATCACAGTTCCTCACAGGAGCCCAGGAGCTCTGCACGTCCCTGGGGACTGCAAAGGGCAGTGGTGCCGTGGGATTGCTCCCCTTCAGTGGGAAGCAAAACCTACCAGGAATTAGGAAGCGCCTGGAGTTTAGTTTCCTGCACAATCTATTAAACAAACATTGACTTCAACAGAAATCCTCCACTTCTGGAGACCTCAGTTCAACTTTGAATGGAGATGGCAAAATAAAATGAAGACTCAGCTTTTTCCGTGTCCTTCCTTACCACTGTGCCAAATGCCACCTGGTCCAACACGAGAAAGTGGCTTTGCTGAGGAGAACAAAAAGAAAGGGCTTTCCTCTAAAACTGGCCTTTCCAAGAGCAGCAGAAAACTCTTCAAGTTTAGGGCAAGGATGTAAGTAAAAATGAAAGAATGTGGTCTCTAGGAATCTAGTGTTTGCAGTCTCCTTTCTGGGATCTAGGGTTTGCTTTTTCACCCAAGAGACACTTAGACCATGAAACATCAGAGCAGAAACTGGCTACTTCTTGCCCTGGCAGAAACTGAAAACACTTCCTATAGAGAGGATTGGCTTGGCAGTAGAGCCTGTCATGTTTTCTGGTGACATAATGGCTACATCTTCCCCCTACACATACAAAAGTGTCTGAAAAAAAACTTTGCCAGCACTGGGGCCAGAGCTGAATGACTCTGCCATGAGGACTGCGAACCTCTTATATCTTCAGAGAGCCACTGCACATTGCTGACTGCAGAGGACAAGGGAAAACTCTATCTGCAAGAGGACAAGGCCAGGAGGGTCGGGCTGAAACACGTGCTAGGAACAGCACATGCAACACACCCCAGATGGGCTTTTCCAATGGGTTTTAACTCACCACTAGCAGGACAGGACAGGGCTGGCTTGGGTGGACAGAGTGGTGAAACCGAGACCGCTTCTGACATTGAAGGACCATGGCTGTGGCCTCCTAAAATCTGCATGTGCTTGTCTATTTTGGAGGGGCATTTGGGATTAGGTGACAGAGAGGGCACTTCTTCAAAGGGGGCAGATTAATAGCTCTTTAGCAGACGTAGCTGTTTGCAGTCACCTAGGGAGCTGAAATCATTTCCCACCACTATCTCCAACAGCTAAAAGAAACATGTCTCAAATAGATAATCTATTACAACCATCAGGAGGATTTCAAGGGCGGGTGGTTTTGTTAACTCTTATTGTTTTATCTCCAATTTCACTGTTCTTTCTTAAAGGCCCAGCTCCTGGAATCACAGGACCATGCGGCATAGAGCAAAAGCAAGCAACGAGCCCTCCCAGATGGTGCAAAAAGCTTGGAAATAACACCATCTAGGACTGCAAGCAGCTGAAAAATGGGACTTAGCTGCTAAAGAAATTGGAGGGAAAAAAATGTCATGATTTTGGGGTGGAAAACACCATGGTAAAGATCAAGGTAGAGGATGCTTAAGAGCAATCTCTCTGACCCTGGTAAGCGGAACTGAGCAGTGTGCTTGGAGATATGAAGAAAATGGAGAGGAAAAAAAAAGTTTTAAGAGAGGAGGGACAGGAAATTTTCAGGTGTCCCACCTTTGCAAGTAAGGAAAGAGTCCCAGGGAAATGAGGCTATTGGGAAAACAGTGAGGATCAATGGTCCCTGCTCACAGCCCCTGAATCTCTTCAGCAGCACTAAAAACATGACCAAAACCTTCAGCACAAGCCCTTGAGAGGCCAAGCACACCCATCACAGTGCAGCAGACCTTCCCCCCAGGCTTTACAGGATAACTGCTGTTGTGTCACTCAAACTTTTATCTCCACAAGCACACATATTCTGATTTCTTTCAGTGCAGCACTAGCACTGAATCCCTCCTACTCTCCACCCTCAGGAGCTTTTAGCAAATAAAATAGTACCGAACGTTACCCAGCATGGGAAAGGACCTTGGTTTTGGAAAGCTTTGTCTCTCCTACAAATGCCAGTAGTGAGTTTATTTGTGCTCTTTGTATGATTTTATGATGTCCCATAAATGCAGAGTAATTACTATGTGGAGCTAAAGTTCTCCCTGAGCTACTTGTTTCAGGCCCATTCTACAGAGATGTTTTTGTGGGAAAACGTAGTCAATTTGTGTAGGGTAGAAAATTCCCCTCTGATATTCACGGACACCAGGCAGAGGTTTACACAGCAGCGAGTGAAGGTGCACTGCTCAGGCTGCTACTGGGAACACATCTGCCACCCTCTTCTTGCTCACCCTAAACTGAGATGTAAACACTGCCACATCCAGCTGTGGTGGCTCCAAAACGGGGCTCCAAGACTGAGAAAACATCCCCACCAGCTGGCTTTAAATTAACGTTTCAAATAAACCAACTCAGGTCCTCTCTCTGCCAGTTTGCTCTTTTTTTTCTTGTCTGGAAGAAGGGCACCTAACAGGACTTTGGCATTTTGCACTTTTCAGTGCAATCCATACAGTGTCCCCACAGCTGCTTGTAGACCCTTGGGAACCTCCAGGGCACTCCTGAACACAAGTGTGACACAGTCTGGAGGGCACCACATGCTCCAGCTCAGAGAACAGGGCACTATGGATTTTGAGCACAACCTTAGAGCTCTCCCCTACCAGCTCTTACAAACCTTATTTCTTCACATCCCTCCAGCTGATCTTCACAGCCACCAGAACCAGAAATGTGCTCCTGTGCCCACGTGCTCCTCTCACCTCCTAACCCCCTGCTCAGCTCAGACTGGCTCTTTCCAAAGCTGGAGTTTCTTTAAAGCTTTGTTATTTTATTTTATGATGGATAACACTGAGCTGGCAGCTGTGAAACCCATTAAGGTCAAAATATCAGGAAACTCTGTGAGGATGTGGTGTTGAGAAGCAGTGAGGGTCTGAGCAGGGGGGAATGAATATCCTGCTTTCACGTCCATCATGGCAAGCCCGGCTGCAGCCCCTCTCACCCCAGTCACACTCAGCACCATCTCTTGCTTTCCTCATTTTTCTTCTCCCATCCGTTCCCCACTGCCTTTATCCTTCCTGTTTTCCTCTGTTCTTATCCCTCTCCACCCAGTCCGGAAGACTCATCCAGCTTAGCCCCACTTCAGACCTAACAAAAAGGAGGACCCGAGGGATTTATTTTTCTTTCCTAAGCAAAAACCCCATATGCCACCCCACCATCTGTCCATCAGCAGACCCCCACCCTACACCTCAAGCTGCAGAGTGCCTCTGGCCGAGTTGTGGAGGTCTGAAGTAGCTGGGTTTGGAGCTTAACTAAAGCAGGTAGCGGAGTCAGGGAAGGTCTCCTCCATGGGGGCACATCCCTTCTCCCTCTGCAGGCAGCAGATGTTCCCAGATGCAAAGTGACAGGACACCTGGGCCAGGCATCCCTGTTCCTCCACGGACTTCAGCACCTTTCTCCAAGCTATTTTCAAAGCAGTGGTCCAGTGGGAAGCTGGGAACCCCAATGGTACTCAGGAGCAAGGGCTGGCCACTCAAGCAGTGGTTCCTGTCCCACGGCTTCTCCCTGCATCGTCTGTGGGGGGAGCTGGGGACACCCCAAGGGGATCAGGAGAGGCTGGTCAGAAAGCAGGGGTGCTGCTGGGCATGCGGGCATCATGAGAGCCTTATTTCCTCTCTAAGCCAGGCTATAAAAAAGCAGAAAGGTGCCGCGAGCAGCGGAGCCAGCATGACACGGGGGGCCATCCGGCCCTGGGCACTGCTCCCAGGAGGCGTCCCTGTGGCACGTCTCAAATGACCTGGTAGAGATAAACTGTGACTTCCCAGGGGACCCGTGCCAGCAGCAACGAGAGGACTGCTGCACGTTATCCCCACCCTGCACAAGGGTGCAACTGCAGGGCACAGGTCCAGACACTTGCAACACTTGCCTCCCAAAAAAGCATTTTTCTGTGGGCTTTTCCCCCCAAGGACCCTGTCTCTCCCTTGTTCCTCATCCAAAGAGGCCACTCAAAACCACATCCCTCAGCTCCTACGGTGTTTGCTAACTCGATCTTCACAGCTTTTGACTGCAAACCCCAGCCAATCCAGGGACTGCTCCCGCAAGACCCATTAACAGTAGCTGAGCCTGTCAGCTGTAGGTTTAAACTTCTCACCACAGACCTTTGCTGCTCCTCGAAAGCATTGAGAGGGTCCCCACATTGGCCCCAAGTGTCAGTGACTCAGGGTGGGTTCCAATAGACACCACTCTGATCATTCCATTCCTAGCATCGTTTGACAAAAGCAGCACACAAGATTTTTTCAGACACGAAGAGGTTTTGGGCTAGGCACAGGGATCTCCACAGCCTGTCTCAAGGCAAGGTCGGAGTAAACAGAGTAAAACAGAGATGGGGGTTGAAACAGCCTTAGCTCTGAATCTCAGCCCCATGCAACCCCCAGAGCGTGGACCTGCCTGGAGAGTTCAGAGACCGAGACACCATCTGCTCCCTGACACATGTCAAAACCACTTCAAAGCCCCAAAGAGGGGAGAAATACTGCAGGATACTCATCCCACCCAGGGCAGAGGAGCCTGGACGGCCCCCACCAGGTTCAGCACAGCAAAGTAAAAGGTGTCAGCAACAAAAATCTGCACTTTCAGACCTTCTTTATTGGCCTGATGAAACTCAGGCTTCTTCAGCAGCAGCTCTCCCTACTCTCAGAGGAAGAGTCTGCTGGCTCTGGTGGAGTTTGGATGGGGCTCAAGGAGGCATAGCACAGCCATATGCTCTTCACTGATGCTCTGGCAGTACCACAAACTCTCCTGGCAGTGCTCACGTGTTTCTTTTTCCTAAATCAGTAACCCTGGAAGGGGTCAGGGCTGGCACAGCAGCAATGCCAGCTCGTCACAACATCAGTGTGTTTGCAGTTACCTCCTCCAGTAGCCACGCCAGCTGCAGTGTGCCTTGCATGTCCCTGTCCTGTGGCTCAAACCCACACTGAGTTCCCAGGTTTAACCTCGAGCTCCGAGTCTTTCAGCCAGCACTGTCACCAGTCACCAAACAGAGAGAGATGGAGGTTCTGCCTTCCCTACCAGGACCAGGGATGAAGTTTCCCCCTTTGCAATGTGCTGGGGCTAAGCCACAGCATGGGCTGGGGCAGAGGGAAGCAAACACCAGGCAGTTTTGAGAGGTGAGAGGGACCTGAAGCTACGGGAAATTCAACGCAGCAGCATCACCTGTGCAGAAATACATTTCTGAGGGATGAGAAAAAAACAGATAATGCGACCTTGCACGTGCCTAAAAATCTATAGTACTGCAAACTATACATACAGAAAGAACGAACACTGACCTCGTCAAGCAGTTGGTCAACTCTTCCCAAAATAGCTGTCTCCATTTGGTCTGCTGAGAGCCAGGCAGGGAGCTGTGTGGGTCTGTCCGCTTCCAAGTGGGACACCCGGGATTGCAGATCGGAGGTGCGCAAGTACAGCAGGAGGCTCAGCACCAGAGAGAGCAGGGACACTCCGGGGAGCCCCGAGCCCAGCAGGAGAGGGAGGCGGCAGCATCTCTCCCCATCGCCGGTCCTGGGGGGAGTCACACACCCCCTGTCAAAAGCTGCTTCGCCGACGCCTTTCCAGCTCTTCTCCTCCAACATTCCCTCCCTGGCCTAAGAAACAATAAATAAATAAATAGAATAAATAAAGCCTCACTCCTACTCCAAGAAGCTCAATCCAGAAGGCATAGAAAAAGAGCGTCCAAGGGGATCCCGGTGCCAACAAATGACAAATAACAGCACTAATGACAAAAGTGGATGGGGAGGTTCTTAAAAAAATAAAAACAAACCACACACATAAAAGAGATGCAGAAAAAAAAGGATCCAACTGCAGCAAAGAGTGGGAGGGGGGGAAAATCTGATCGGGATTTTTGTCTTTTTTTTTTTTTTTCCCTGCTCCTGTGTTTCAGTCTTTTGGTTCGCTGGTAGGATTTTGTTTCCTTCTAAGTTGCCAGTTTTAGTTCCTTTGCAGACTGGCCAGGAGCTCGCACATGAAAGTCCCCATTAGAGAGAGGTAATTCTCAGCTGCTCCGGCGACGTTGTGCTCTGGCTGATCGTGGCTCCCCTGTAACATGACACACTCCCTCCGAACTACGGGGCTGGGATGAGCGAGCTGCGCAGCTTCCCAAAGTAACCTCCTTTGCTTGCCCTCTCTCTCCACCTCTCCCTTGCTGCATGATTGATTTATTTATGCAAAGCGCCAGGGTGGGATCGGGCAGTGGGACGCCTCTGTCCCACTTGGTCCCCAAACCACCTCTCTGCCACAAGCCCTTCCCTTTGAAGTGACTCTTCCCGAGGTTATTTATAGAGGCAGGAAAGAGATTGTAAAGCAGAGGCTGGGCTCACGCCAGCCTGCGTCTTTCTTTCCTCCTCGCAGTCGAAGGGCGCTCGACGGGATGGTGCAAATGGGCTGCTGCATCCCCCATGCAGATCCCAGGGCAGCCCTGATGCACCAGCAGCGAGGTATTTTGACCTGATATTTTGAAGAGAGCAGCCAGGCAAGGTGAGAATCAGAGGGAAACATCTGGAACCAAGAGCTGGCAGCTCTCTGCAAAAAACCAAAGGGCAGCAGGGAGCAACACCCCAGGGCGAGCAAGCTGCGGTGCAAAGGGGGAAACTCTGGGGCTTGATGTGGGCATACAAGCTGGAGAAGCTGGGGGGCACCGAGGGCATTCAGAGGAATTAATCCACTGAGGCCCTCTAGTGAAGCAGAGCTTCCTGTCACCTCCTCCTTGTCCCGATGGACACGGGATGCCAGACAGAAAAGCCCCTTGGTGGGGAGCAATCTCCCCAATACGTGCCATAGGGCAGCTCCGAGACACGCATCTGGGAAACAAAGCCTCTTTCTGTTCTTCAGGAGCAAGGGAGAGGCCCACCTCTCCCACTTTTTCTGAGCATGACATACAATATTTTATCCTTCAGGGTGACATGTAGGCTCTGCTGAGCCCCTCCTGTCCGTCTGTCCATACTTTGATCACATTCTTGAGCGCACACAGCAGTGAAGCGGCACGGAGCCCACTGTGGTGCATAGTCATTAAAACCTGGGCAGCAAATTGGTCTCTTAATATCTGGCTCCCTTGTGGCTCTTTTGCTGTCATTTACACGTTTTAAATGAAGATTTTGCATGCAGTCTGTGCTGGAAATTACTGGCAGAGAAAACTCGCATTCATCTCTCGCCCAGTCTCCGTTTCAGGGGGCTGGAAAAAAATAGACCTTTGGGGAGCAGGTTACAGAAAGCACGAGCTGTTTCTTCTCCACCAAACCCTTGGACGGCCCAGTAGCACACAGTCCTGATTCTTTGAATGGCCTTATACCTTTCACAGCCACTTGGTTCCCGAAAACAGGGTTTCAGCATCTGCAACACAGGAAATCCTTTCTTTATTTCTTTTAGCAGGTTTCTTGTTTTCTCACTCCTTAAATTCACATTGCTGCTCCAGCACGCATGGAAAACACCTCTCTGATGGCTGCAGCCTTTCAACAGTTTCTCATATGAGCAGAGCTGTGTAACCCACAGACCCAGCACATACAGGGTATCTATTCATTTGGGAGACACAGCCACACTGGGCTCCTACCCCCTGCTCAGTCTCTTCCCAGCTTTACCCTCATTAGCAGCCTATTTCTTTGCCAAAGGAAAAGGAGTCTTTGAGACTGTAGCTCTTCCAGATAAAAACTGTGGTCCGTGGAGATGCCATCTGCCATCACAATAAATAAGTGGACAGTCAGAAAAGAAGGGGAGATGCTTAGAAGCTGATGATACAACGTTTGGAAAGTAGAGACCTATACAGGGAAATAACAGTTGGTAACTGGGATGCCGGGCATCCTAGAAAGCTCTGAACTATACTCCTTAAAGGCCAGGGTTGAACCACTCATGACTGCAGCTACTTGCCTGTGTTTTACATGGTTTAACCAAAGGCTGGCGCTGGCTCTTTCTCCTTTATACCAGCCCAAGCACTTAAAATCATGAAAAATACACCATCCATGCTGAAAACTGAAACCTGCTGGGTGTCTACATTTCATTTCCCCACGCTATGTGGGGAAAGCCCTCTGCTCTTTCACTCTGATTTGTGATAAAGATCCTACTGTCCAGACAAGAGCATTACTTGAATGATTCTCTAAGTGTCCCTTCCTGCCAGCCCCTCCCCAGCTGATCCGTTCATTTAAGGGGTATATCA
This sequence comes from Chloroceryle amazona, assembly GCA_027560015.1. Taxonomy (NCBI): domain Eukaryota; kingdom Metazoa; phylum Chordata; class Aves; order Coraciiformes; family Cerylidae; genus Chloroceryle; species Chloroceryle amazona. The sequence continues at coordinate 40,800 of JANHFX010023703.1, forward strand.
TAGCTGCCGCAGCCTAGGGAGCTGCTCTCAGCTGGGTTTCATGCAGAAACCTTAGCTGCAGATGTGCAGGAGGGTGATGTTTCTGTCCACAAGACATTAAGGAGCCCTGTCATCCCACGTCAGTATAAATGGACTCATCCAGAGATGACCCTGAGCCAATTGCGCATGTCGCAGCTGCAGCGCTGCTTGTCAAACAAGCTGCCTCCAAAGACAGGCATCTAATCGCTCCTTGAGTTGAGCACAACCCAACCTTCAGGTCCCTTGGCAGCCTCAGAGGAGATGGGTGCCAGCCTGAACCCAGTCCTCCTGCAAGTTCAAGACTCTGGAGAGTGGTTGAGTAGAAGCAGACGCTCAGTCGCAGTCAAAGGGAGTGATTTCACTGACCAGTGACACTGAGCCAAGCTTGAGACTATATCCTTCTCTCCTCAAAGAGATTGATGCAATTTCTTACAAGGAAATTGCACCACACTTCCACTGCTGCTAACAGGTCCTCCAGGGTGGTTATGGACCTCAGTGCAAATATGCAACGAAAGCTGGAGCAAATACAAAGCAATATATACCTCCCAAAGCAGCTAAACCCCTCTGTACAATGAAAGAAAGCACTTCACATCTAGCACATGGCACTGGATCAATTCACACACTGGACATGGTTATACACCAGTATGCACACCTCCAGGTTTGCCAGGCTGGAGCTGGTACCAGCACTTTGCTCTCCTTAGGGGTGTTTGTACACAGGCAAAGTGCCCTGCAGAGAGGTTACCCAGTGCTGGTCTGCAGCAGACACGCAGCACTCACAAAGAGGTGTGATAGGTGGGGATTCCTCACAGGACACAGTGTGGTCTCATTGCAAGAGACCATAAATCCTTTCTGAACCCTGGGAAGTACCATTCCACACAACAGGCCAGAAACAGAAGAGCCAGGTGTGGATGCTCTTGCTTCTACGTGCATGGTAGAAGCCAGCAAGGTATCTAGAGCAGGTCTTCACTGGGTCCAGAAAGGGGTGGACAGCAGCAGCTGGCCTTCCCCACTTTCCTTCACTTTAAGGAGAGCCTTTCAAAAAAGAAAAACAAAACAACATGCCCTTTCTGTCATTAACTGGAAGTTGAAATCAGCTGCATGGAGATGGCCATGCGCTCAATCCCACCAATATTCTCCAAAATTGCCTTCCACTTTTCAGGCCACTTACTGGAGAGATAAAAAAAACACAAAATCAAAAAAACCCAGCAACCCTCCACTTCTCTTTCTTTTTTGTTCAGTGTCGTTTTCCCCACCCCGCCCTTCAGGAAATGTGGGGGTCTTGGTGTGCTCAAATGAGCCATTAACTAGCAGCCAACATCTCCAGCTATTGTAAATATATTATCTCAAGACCTTTTGCTGCATTTATTAGACTCACAAACAACATCTGGAAACAGATGTTGTCTAAGTGCAAAAGAGAGGAGGGAGGAAGGGAGGAAAAAAAAAGACAGGGGGGTTTGGAGGCAGGGGAGGACTCTTGCAAGTGGAAGTGCACAGGTCTCAGACCACCCCTTTGCTGCTCAGGAGCAGCACTGCGAGAGGCCAAGGCTGGTGCGGCCATGTCCCTCCTAGACAAGGCAGCAAGAGCAAGACATCTCATGGGGGGGCTGTTTGAAAGAAACAACAATAAGGGACCAGAACAACTCACATCTGCTTTCAGAGCCCTTATGAGGAACAATCCCAGCACTCTCACAAAAGGGATATTTAAGGGGAAGAGGTTTGGGCTGGTGTTTTTCCCCTTTCCTTGCCATGGACCTTCCTAATCCTCAGTTGCTCTGTGTACCAGACTGCCAGGCTCCCAGCAGGGTAATATCACCTCCCCAGCAACTTGGCAGCATCTGCCACATGGACCCACGGGGTGGGCAAGGTCTAGGGTCCCCATGGGACACCACCACAGTGTCCCATCTGCCCAAGCAGCCTTTCCTCAAAGGTCAAGAAGACTGTAAACCTCCCATCCCAAGGAGCATGAAGGACCACAGGGTCCTGCTCTGACTTGGAGCCTCATTGATGCCATGGCTCAAGTTTAGACAAGATTTAGAGAATTCCATCACGTTACTAGGGAGAAGAAGCAAGCAGGCACATACATACCTAAAGATATACCCCATGACATTGCTGGTGAAACTCCATTCTCCAATGGCTACCCTTTGGCTTCGGTGCCAGAGATCCCTAAGGTACAACAGAGCTCTGAAATCTGCATTTCTTTTAAGGGAAATGCAATTGCACCCACCCACAGGCTTCCTTTTCAATAAAATAAAAAACAAACCAAAAAGCCACAACAGACAGTATTTTGTTGTCTTTAACCCCAGGTTCACCTCTGACATCTCCAGCCCTGTCTCTTCTGATACACAGCTACAAATACTTCGCTGGTCAGGTCAGGAATACTGAGTATTACCTACCTAATTTGGCAGTTGTTTATAGGAAGTATTAAGTAGCCTATGGAGCAGAACAATTCCCGCCCGAGGAGCTGCTCTAACCCATTGTGGAGTTATAGAATAAAGACACATTTGATCCTTTGGGAAAAGGGTTATGAAAATACATGGAAAAAAATGTACTTTCCGCGCATAGTAATATCATGGCTGTTTTCAATCACTTGGTCTCCTACAAAACAAAAGGGCTCGCTGCACAATATAAACTCCTAGCCTTGACAACAGCAAAAGCAAAAAGGAAGAAGAGAATCTAGTAGTGTCGAGTTGGTGCTTTATATTTTCATATCCCTAAAATGCCTGAGCTCGTTGTGCCTCCCTCCTGTCAAAGCCAGATCAGCTTCATGCAGCCACAGGGGTGGGAACCTGTCCCCTGGAGCTGAGTGAGAGCAACTGAGCAGAGCTGGGTTGCACCAGGGTAAGGAGCTGGATTCCAGCCACCAGCAGATCCTGCAGAGGTTGGGTTAGAGGCTCCAAGGGAGGATGAAGCAAACGGGGTTTTGCAGTTTGGGGCCAACCCTTCTTAAAGGCTGACCAATGCTCTGTCACACCCCCCACAGAGGGAAGGCTTTGCAGGAGGTAAGCACAGGGCAGCAAATGGTGGATGCACAGGTTAGCTGTCCATGTGCCTCCTTTAGTTTTCAACTAAACTCTCACCTTTTGCTCAGAAGATGAGGGGAAGGGCTTTGAGCAAACCAGGCTCTGCACTCTTCTTTGGGGAGGAATGACCTTTTCTTTTTCCCCCCTAGCAGAAGCATTTCATGGCCAAGTTCAGGCTGGGGAGAAGTTTTGCTTCTTTCCAACAGTAGTTTGTTGTTTTGTTTTGTTTTTTTCTTTCTTCTTAGTCTGTAGCTTATTTTTAATAGGTCACATTTGGTGATGTTAGATGGTCATTTCTGAGAGGCCGATTTTTCCCTGTTACCTTGGTTCTTCCATAGCCTGGGTAGAAAAGAGAAGCTAATTAATAAGAACAATACTGCAACAAGTAAGACAAGAAAAGCCTTCACCCTTGCAGCACTGTTCCCCTTTTTCTTCCTAGCCTACAAATCCAGACAGCAGCCTGTGGGAGGTGGGTTTTGCCCAGGACTGAGATGCCCCTAGGCCAGGAAAGCTGCTTTGGTAACACTTATTTTGGTAAACCTGAGAAAGCCCTTGTGCAGACCATCTCTACAAGCTCTCAGCATGGCTAGAGCAGTGCAAAGCATTAGCCATAGCGAAGAGGCACTTGGACTGAAGGCTCAAAACCTGCTCATACAAGTGGAAAAATAAGGGTGAGATTCTCAGGCATGAAACCAGAAGAGCCAGCTCCAAGGGCGAGGTGCAGCTACCCCAGGAACACAGTGCTCTGCAGCACAAGGCTGGGGATCTACGAAATCGCTCCTCCATTCTCCACTGCATGTCCCCTTGGCCCCTTGCTGAGCAGAAACCCTCCCTTTATTAAAGCCAAACTCAGGCATTGTATGCTCAGTTAGTTACTCATGCACCAAGGTGCTTGCCATGGGTGCATTGGCATGCGTGGGACTGATAAGTCAGGGCACTGATTTGCATTTGGATTTACCATTAAATAGTTTAGTGAGAAGCTACTGCTGAATGCCTTCAGCCTTCCTGTCCAGCTGGGATATTCATTCACCCCAAAGGCCACCCTCCTCCTGCCTCCCTCTCCTCTCTGCCCGGCACAGGGTTTCCATTCATCCTCCAGTACCTATTTACATGCACGCACCCATCACTGAGAAAACCCTTTTCTCTTCACCTCTGGCCAGTGCAGACCAGGCTTGTGTCCAGGCTGCCAGCAACCTGGGACAACCAGTGTACAGATGCGGGGTGAACACACTGTAGGGGAAAACAAAAAGAAAATCAAACAGAAAACACACAAAACAATCCTGATGCCAAATGGGCAAGCTCAGAAGAAACCAGATGCCACGTGCATACCCAGAGGCAGACAGAGCCGGGTGGATTGGGAAACCCAGGCTTGAGTGTCAACTGCACTGGGTGAAACAACAATAATGAAGTGAGGCTCCCCCAGAAGGCTGGTTGGAGTCCAGAAGTGAAGGGGAATGGATACAGCAAGCTCAGGAAATTGAAAACAACTTTTGGTAAATGCTTCCTTTCGCTCTAACACTTGGTCTTTTATCAAAGCTCGTTCAGACCTTGACAGCAGCACACAAAGCAGCTCTGCTCCACCATAATGCAAAAGACAGTCTCAGCAGCCAGGAGGTTAGCAGCTGAGATGCTGAGTCAGGTTCAATTTCCCCGGAAACTGCTCACAGAGGAAATTCAGGAGACAAGGGGAACTGCTAATGCCCCTTTGCAATGCCACTGCTTCCCCTGCGTGGGGCAGAGCCCTGGCTCGTACCCTCTGCCTCCCACAGCACAGCTCGTACTTGCACTCCAGCAGGAGGGAGAGCAATACAAAAGCAGAGCAGGGAAGGTGTGAGTCCCAGTCCTTGAGAGTAGACTGGTGTCGTCAGAGAGCAGCATGGCTCCCTACATTGGGGTTTTCCCTCCCCCCGCTGTCACTTTTGCAGCACCCTGCTGACAGGGTGGTTAACCTGCCTCGTTAAAGGCAGCTCTATCAGCAGCCATCTGTGGGGTCTCTGCCAGCCTGCTGGGGTGGAGTCTCTGCCAGTTTGCTGACACTGGAGGCTTGTCTCCTTTTAGCAGCATCACAAGGAGACTATGGAAAGATGTTTTTCCATCCCAGAGGTGCCCCTGGCTAAGCTATTTTATGTGTGAGATGCAATATTCCACGGAGACACTGCATCCCCATCAGGCGGAGCACCCAAGGGACATGTCCAAAGCAGAACGACAACAAAACTTGGTAAGAGAAACAGCCCAATCCCTCTTGCTTGAGACTCATTAAAGTCAATGGAAAAAAAAGCCCTTTTTAGCTTTCCTAGGCTTTGCCACTTCTGTCCCATGCCAACTTGACGTCAGTGTAGTCACTCCAGATTTACGCTAGTTCGGAAAAAGACAATCTGTTGTGACAGGTCCCAATGAGAAGGGGACACAGCTGGGCACTCTGGCCACAAAACTCGGTATCCATGTGGAGAAACCAAGCCCCCCATTTTTACCACAGGCACCTGAGACCACCTCTTGATGCATTATAACACCCTCCTTCTTTCTCCTGAATATATCAGTGCTAGCCACTTCAGGAGCATTAAAATAGCCAGGAGTTACACTGGAGCGTTGGTACCTGCTTCACATTTGAGAGGCCTGTTGCTGATTACAAACAGCAGGGAGTAAAATACATATACTTACTAGATCAGGATTAAGTAGTAGTAAATACACCCTTAAAACTTCCCTTTAAGGACGTTACCCTGTGAGGGTGGTTCACATCCTCTGGGCTCAAGTTATGTTTTGGTTTTGTGGGTTTTTTTTGGTAGGGGGGGGTGTTGGTTTTTGTTTGATTGGTTTTGTTTGGTGCTTTTCAGTGGTTGTTTTTTTTGTGTGTGTGGTTTTTGTTTGGTTTTGGCCTTTGTGTTTTGTTTTGTTTTGTTTTTTTCCTTTGGCCATATGCTACTACTAATGCAGTGAATAAAAAACACTTCTCTTTAAGAGGGATCAGCAGGGAGAGTGTGAGACCCTCTCTCCACAGGCACTGCTGCCCAGCACCCACCTTGCAAACGTCCATCGTGCCCGTGTCAGCAGATGTTGCCATAGACCAGAGCGAAGCCACCGTAACCCGCGTTGTCTCGAGGGCTCTGTGGTGTGACAAGAGGAGAGCTGCCTCCCACCACTGTCCCTGCCTCAGCAGCGGGGACCAGCGCTCGGCGGTGCACATAAGCGTCCCTGAATGCTTGGAGCTCGGGGGTTATAGCACAGAGGCTGAAATATCACGCCCATCAGAAGGGCCCTGCGAACAGAAAATAGCAGAGGATCTGGTGGCAGTTTCCTTTCAAGACGTACAGGAATAGCAGCACACATCTCTGCTGGATCATATGGACTGAATTCCTCAGCCTGAATCCTTCGGCTTTGAATTCTTCTGCACACCATTCCCCCCACTGCCCCCGCCCTTTGGTTTGTTTGTTGTTTCAGGACCACTAAATTACCAAGAATGGTTTATATTATATAACCAACCCATCCTTACCCCGTTTTTAGGGGGAGACTGACAAACAGCCAGATCTAATTTGTACTTCAAATTGGCGTCTGGGCCAGACAGTCATGCCTTCCAGATGGAAAATCCAGTTGTACTCACCAGCAGATATCCCGGTGTGTTCGGCTCTCACATCAGCCGTGTCATGCAATTTGCTTCCTTACAGCCTCAGAAGCTGGTGGTCACCACAGTCCCTGGTGAGGCAGCATCACTTTCCATCACCTGTACCAGTTCAGCTGTCAGCCCGCTCTCACTGTCCTGTTGTTTTTCCTAGAAGCCTATCAACAGCTGTAGCAGCTTTATAACTGCCAGATTTGGGATTTGTCTCCCTAGGAAAATCCTTTCAGGATGAACTGCTGACCAGGGTTATCGTTCAAGGCAAAAAGAACAGTCAGACACAAAGAATTTCAAGCTGGAGTTACCAAAGCTCTACCTTACACGTCCTGAATTTTGTGCTGCCCATAAACACATCCTCCTCCTGGTCTGGAAAGGTTCCTGTCACCAACCATCATTTAAAAGCCTGCTCACGTTCACCTTACACCTGCCATGTATCACCCAGAGAAAGACAGTGAGTGGTGCTGAGGGAGACCTGATAAACCCTTAGGGACAGCACCGAGTGAGCTTCCCTCACTCTTAATCCCTTTGTCTGATGCTGATACAAGAACAACTGTCCACTTGCAACACCACTGCGTACTCCCCAAGTTTCTCCATGTTTTTGGGGGCTTAATCTGCCTAGCAAGACTGAAGCAAGCTTTTGAGAAAGGGTTAAGAACAAGCTTCCTCAGGGCCATCATCTGTGGACAGCCAGAGCTTGTAAGGAAGGTCAGAAGATTGTCAGGTGTGTTGTAGATAAGCAACATCACTCCTGAAAGGCTTACTGAGATACCCACCTCTAAAATCCAGAGCTGCAGCTGAGAGTATTTGGGTAGACAGCCCTGATGGACCTTACAAGGAGCACTACATTATACAAAAGCCAGGACCACAATGGCTGGCCTGGGTGGAGAAGATCAGCCAGGCACAGTTCTGGTGTGAGCAGGCAGAGGTGTTGAGCAACACAGAGCAGAGATGGGAAAATCTGCCTCCAGGTCTCCACTCCACAGCTGAACCATATCTCCTGAGTCTCCATTTCCTAGTACCTCTAGTAGGGACACATTTAGCAAAGAAGCGTAAACCACCATCAAATCTGAGCGGTTGCACTTTACAGCCACTTCAGCTCGGAACCAAAATGTTGCACAGAGTCCACAGTAGCAAAGACCAGGCCCGTGTTTTATTTTAAAGGAGCAGTTTGTTTTGGTTTGACTCCCCTGCCCACCTCTCTCCAAAACTGCCCTCTGTTTGTTTGGGATATTTGCAGGCATGCAATGTATTCCTGGCCAACTTCATAAGGGACATTGCCATCCTAACAGGCTCTGCCTTTGACTCCTGTGCTGCTATGATCAAGCCCTTGGACTCCTCTGTGGAGTAAATCAAATGATGTGTGCAAAAGCAGATATGGAAAAAACCCACAACATATGCAGGACTGACATGTTAAACTATGAGCAATAACTGCAGGTGTGCAAGAGAGCTCCAGGGCTGATGCTTATTCCTCCACTGGATAAAAAAAAAAAAAAAGTCTTGAGGACTAGGGAGCTACATAGCAGGATCCAAGTTGACCTCACGCAATTCTCCCTCCTCCTAGAAAGTGGTATTTTGGCAAGTGGAGTGACTGCAGCACAGTGAACCCAAAACTGCTCCTGAACACTCTCGGGTTGTAAGTAGTTTCCCCCACATCAGTCCCTGCCCCCATTTGATGCTCCCTTCTCACCGGATTGGGAGGCCCAGCAGCAGGGACTAGAGAGAAACTGGTTTCTGAAAAGATGGAAAAGAAGTTTCCCGAGGGAAAAGAAAAATCAGGCTTGTTTCACTTTGAAGGCTTGTTTGTTTGGTGCCTTTGGAAAAGGAGGAACAAAACAGTGATGTTTTTGGTAGAAAAAAATGCTCAAATACAGAAAGAAAGAAAAATTAAATAAGACAGTTATGTCTTTTGACAAAAAGTGCTGGGCAGCCACACTGCTGTGTCCAAGTCAGACATGCCTCAGCATCACTCAGCAGCAGTGAGGGTCCTGGAAACAGACACTGAAAAACCTTTCCCTGACTTGAGGCTCACATCCCCAGTATTTATGTTAATTATCTGCAGTTTGTATGAATTATAGATAAACTTGCATGCTGCCAAGATAATATATCTGTTAATGTCATGCTGTTGTCTGACACACCAGGGTCATGGATCTCTGCTCTTGCTCTGCCCCCCTAAAGACAGGGGGACCAAGTTTGCAACAGCAGCCTGACACCTTTTTCCACTCCCACCCGATCATGCCAAGAAGCATCCATTGTAGATCAAATTCTCTTTCCCTCGGGGAATTTATTTCATAAATACCTTCATCTGGCTGATTTCTTGGGGCTGCCCTTCCAAAGAGCTATACAAGGGTTGTTGTGGGGAGCTGTGTTTGCAAGAGCAGATGGTAAACAGTTAACTGTTGTTTCTGGTAAAAGGCACGGGGCTGTGCTAACAGCCAAACAGCCCAACAAGCCCCCTCATGCTTCCAGCCTCACTAGGACAAAACCACAATGAACAATCCAGAGAAAGTCTCCAATATCCCCTTTTAGCCCTAATCCAGCACTTGTACAGAGTCATAAACTGTATGTGATCCTACAGTAAACCAGAGGGAGGGATACCTTTCTGGCCTAGCTGTGACTCAATTCACATCACAATAGCAATAAAATTATGTTCTCTTCAATTAATTTTGACCATATCTCTCAAATATCCTAAAGTCAAAACTGGCTGCATCATAAAATACATTATCAGTGTCAACTGTCAAAGCAACTTTTCTTCCTCCTTATTTAAAAAAACCCAAATTCTTGTCCCAGCAAATGTGGGGTTTCTTACCCAATAGCAGAAACCTGAGAGCTTCAGCGCCAAAACCTGTGCTTGTTTTCCTCCTCTTCATCATATAAACGCTAGGATCCAGAAGCTGGATATGGTGGGTCAACGGTGGGCCTATCACCCACTCAGCTGCTGTCACTCCTCAGCAGGACAAAGAGGAAACAGGAATGGGTGGAAACAAGGGCAGGAAATCCCTCACTTGTCAGAAGCAAAGAGACAGCACATGGACAAAATTAATTTAGCACATTGCCAGTTGAAATACCTTGGTATGGTGAGAAGCAAAGGCAAAATTAAAACCCTTTCCCCAGTGCACACCAGTGCATACCAGCCCCAGAGTGGCATCTCCACAGGTTTCATGGTTGTTCCTCCTGCTCCTCCTCACACATGCCCCCCACTGCTCACAGGGCTGTTCCTCAGCTTTTTTCCCCTTGTTCATCTCCTTTTCCCAGCACTTTCCCCCTTCTCTTACCTGCACTCCCCAGAGCATTGCACCAGCAGGGCTGAGGGGCTGGGCTGTCCACAGCCCCCAGAGCTGCCAGTGGCTGGGGCAGTTCCCACCTCTCCTCACAGAGACCCCTCAGCCCTGCTGCCAACCCTGGCACAGGCACCCATCCCTAGGGAAGAAGGGAGCTGCACAGCCTCGCTGGTCTGGGCACCTGGGATAAATGGGTGCCTGCTCCCAGGGAGGAGCCCCCATTTCCTCATAGGGCCCCCCCCAGGGCTGCAGTGCTTCCCCTCCAGCCAAACCCACTATCTCTGAGGGTCTCAACTCCATTTGCACATACACCCTTATGCTCACCACACCGCCCTCTCCACCTTGACCCAAGCTTCCAGAGATGACAGTAATTAAGTTATAAATGCTGTGCTTGCTTCTCCCCCCCGCCACACACACCTCCATATGTTTTCACTTCAGCCAAACAGCAGAAATATTTCCTGGCATCTGTCTTCAATTGAGGGAAGGGAGGGAGGTAAGCTGGTGGAGAGACCCATGGAAGGGACATGATCTTTGAGCATTTTTAGAAAAAAAAAAACACCACCACCAAAAAAAACACAAAAAAAAAAACCAAACAAAAAAACCCACAAACACCAAAAAAAAAACCCAAACCAAAACACAACCAATAGGGAAAGGAGAAGAAAAGGTGTCATTGCTCAGCTTTTCATGCCTATGATGCTAAGGACAGCGTTGGTGAAGGCAGGCAGCAAGCACCCACCTTGTTACCTCAGGCCTTGCTGACAAAGCCTGCACATCCAGCATGCCCTGCACATGGCTGCTCCTGCTCTGAGCTGCAGCACTGAGGGGGGTGCCCATGCCTGAAGTCAGAGGAGCTTCACTGAAGGCAGAGCAGCTCTACAGAAACCTGTCTGGAATAGCAACTCACTGATAGATCTCTCCAAGATGCCAGATCACAAGAAATGGAAATGCAGGGCGAGGTGGAGGGAGGTGTGTGTGTGGTGTGAGCAAAGTCCAGACCTTTAGCATCCATGGATGTGGCCATTGCAGTTTCATGCAGAAGCACTTCAGTTATCACTGGCATTTTGTAAACCAGGCCCCTCCTGCTCCCCAACCCTTGCATCAAGGACTGTTAAAACCAGGGCAACACAGCAGGGATGGCTTAGCACCAGCTCTCTGCTCCTGCAACCAGTGCAGCCAACAAAGCTTGGCATGAAAGAAAGAAGCTAGTCTTTGCCTAAGGCACAACCAGGATAGATGAAAATTACCTTCACCACCAATGGCCAAGAGAGTGCAACCATAAAGACTATTTGGTGTCTTGGAGGCAAAGAGGCACTTTCACTCGATTTCCAAGCCCTGGAAACCTGAAGTGTCCCTGAAATGCCTCCTCCCCATCAAGCCTCCTGCATCAGGTCTGTAGAATCTACAGCATCGCTGGTGGCAGGAGGTGGAAGGTGATGCTCAAAGACTGAAGACTGAAGTCTTCTTTGCAAGAACACATAATTCATTATGCGTTCTTGCAATGAGCTTGCTCACTTCTCTCCCAGGGATCTCTGTTCGCTTCTGGATGCTGAGAAAAAGGTCCTGATCTTCACTTGTGTGTTTCCTTTACTAAAAGCAAACAAAAAGAATCCCTCCCAGAATTAGCACAGCAGACACCAGTGCAGAAGCCACACCAGGAACAGTAACCTTAGCAAACACCATGCTGGCCTCAGCACAGCACTCCTGCCTGGGAAAGCACAGAGGCACCACATACCTCCCTACTGCAGAGCACTCACATGCAAGCTGCAGGGCCAAGGATTAACCTCCCCAGTCAAAACTGGAAGCAGGAGACAAGGAGTCCTAGACTGAAGATCGGAGCTGGAAAAATTAGAGACCACGGCAAGATGGAGACTTGGATTCAAACCTGCTGGCGTGGCAGGGAGCACTTGGAGCTGGGCTCAGAAACCTAGCCCTGGCCAAAAACTTGACACATCCTCTTTGCTGGCAAGGGCCGATACCATCACGTTCCTGCAGAGCTGGCCTGCACCACATGAATGATAAGACACCTTGATGAAATATTCCTGTAAGCAGCTCTTGATCTTACAAGATAATTTCACCTCACCTCTGTTCACACACACAGAGCTTATTTTCCCCTCTTTTCATCTGCAGGACATGAAGTTTTCTCTTCAATATTATAACCCTTCAAGCAGTCCCACTTGTACTTTTTCCATATCCTTATCATAAAAAAAAGCAGTATAAAGCTGTTTTCTGTGGCATATCCTTCAGGCTGCCCTGCTCCTTTCTACAGTCCCAGCTTTTCTCTCAAACCCATCTTGTTCCAAAAACTAACATTTATTTACACTTGAAACCCACTCCTGCTGTACATCAATGTAGGGGCTGGAACACAACAGCATTATGGAAAAGTGCCTGCTATTTCCAGAGGGAAATCCCAGTAATTAATGACTATCAGAGCTGCAGCTAATTGTTCTGTATGAATTACCTTTGCACAGAAGCCAATGAAGTAATCAAATTGGCCTGTGTGAACCATTGCATTGCCCAAAACTGCTGCTGCAGTACTCCAATAAAACCCCATCCCCTCTCCTTCCAGGCCACTTCATCCCCACACTTATTCTGCTGCATCATGGGCTTGAAGGGTGTATGTCCACGTGCAGGTTTCATCACATCGTAGAGAACATCAGAGTATCTCAACTGGGCACCTCCTTTTTTTCTTTACCCCAATGATACACCAAAAATTCAAAACACACCAAAAACGTGCATTACAGCTGAAAAACAGGCAGACACAGCCATCTTCAACACTCCGAGCTTTGCCTTACATGGGAATAACCAGAAAACTCTAATTTTGCAACACCCTCTTTACCTGACAGGCTACTCCAGGTCTCCAGTCCCGTGATGGGAAAAGCTGAGACCCACGTCTCCACGTAAGGTCTCTTCCTCAGCTCTTACAATGAGGTGCCATCAGGAAGGTCAACTCTTGCTGCCACCCTTCCAGGTGGTCTCAGTTAATCCCACGGAGTTAAAACACAGCACGCCATCGGGAGCTCACCCGCACAGTCAGCCCCTGGGAGCCCTGGACACGCTGTATTTATCTGTAAATCAAAGTGAAGTTAAGCAGCTCCCCGGCCCTGACAGCATTGCTGGGTCTCCCAGAACGTAGTGCAAATTATTTTGATGACGTGCTGTGTGTCTTCCCACATTGGACAACGTGTTTACTCAAGAGTTTCAGCTGAAAAAAATGCTAGAGACTGTCCACTGGGACCAGAATAACTTCAAGAGGATACGCTATCCTGCTTTATTTTTTTATCCATCATAAAACAACAGCAGCCATTGTGCTGTTTAAAGAACCCAGGAAAGTTTTGTTAGGGGAAAGCTTTTCAACGCTTCAATTGCTATTTCCCTCACTTCTCTGCCACTTGCAATTCC
>JANHFX010023703.1:54224-71437 GCA_027560015.1 Chloroceryle amazona
CAGGAAAGTTTTGTTAGGGGAAAGCTTTTCAACGCTTCAATTGCTATTTCCCTCACTTCTCTGCCACTTGCAATTCCCCATCTTTTATGTTTGGTTTTTTTCCTGGGTGGCTACATTAAAACGTCTGCCCAAAGGGCTCCGGCCAAATTTTGCCCTCAGACATGCACATTCAACTGCAGATGAAATTAGCAGCACGTTTGCATACAAGGAGGAAGCAATTTGGTTCCATCAGCAGCATTTTCCAAGCAGCCACAGAGTGCATGTTCACCAATTATTTGAACCTATGCTTCAGACTCCATGGCCCAGGGGCAGCTAAATTCCCAGCCTCGCAGGTCACATACTAAAATCTTCACTCTGGTGAGCTGCTCAGGAAGCACACCTCAGCTCTCAGCACTGGAGGAGGGTGCAACACACCCTTGTGGTGTGCCAGCACACTGGCTTTGCCCTGCAGGACCTCACCACCTTCTTGGCCACAGCCCTGCTCAGCTGCAGGTAGGGTCAGCATGGAGGAAAGTTGGTGTTACACATTAAAAAGTGCATTATCCACACAGTGAGACTCTCCCTGGGGTTCTGCTGGACTGTTGAGTGATTCAGCTCTTGTAGGAGCTCACTGATTACAGAGGGAGATGGATGTCTCCGTGCGCTGCCTGGAGTTATGTCACCAGACAGCCACAAGCTTACATGTCACATCCTATCTGCCACTCCACAGAAAGGCCAAGTGGTCCCTGCCAGCAGATAGCACCGAAGCTCGGTCATGGGTAACACTTGTGGGGCATCCAGAGGAGCATTCAAGGCTGGCTAGATCTTCTGTAGCATTTTCAGGGAAATCAGCTGCTTCCTGATGGAGGGAGGTTTGCTTTCTTCCTTCCTGGCATCTGGAGACACACAGCTACTCCTCCAACATCTGCTCCTCTTCAGACTGGTACCTCCAAAGTGCAGTGCCAGAACAGCAGCCTCCAGCTACTAATTGATCCTGGCAGGAAGGACAACAGGCCACAGAAAAGCTGGTTTTAGGACTGTAGTAGACTTGGATAACTCAACTGACATGGTCCCCAAAAGTCAGACAAGACCAAGCTCAGACCTTTCCCACAGACATGGCTATGTTTAAATGTATGCGTGTGCACACATCTAAATACAGACAGAAAACCAAAATTAACAGGCCTCAGCCCTTCTTGATTCTGGTAAAAGGAGTTATGATGTATGCTAGCCTTGTATTTTGATGTGACCAGGCTTAGAAAACCTGTTCTGGGGAAGCATGGCTCCTCATTCCCTCTGCCCATGTGTGCTGGTCATGTGTGTGCATGGTGGCCTCTAGAGAAAAATCTGCTGCTATGGGGAAACTGGGACAGAGGAAACAGTCTTAAAAACCTCTTTTCCACATCAAGACACACAGGGAGAAAACAGCACCTCTGACCCAGGACCCAGCCAGCATCTTTTTTAAACCTGCTTATTCCCTCTCCTGGGTTTTGGGAAACCAACTTGCCACACTCTGAACTGGGCTGCTCAGAGAAATCTCCCAGGCTAGCCGTTGAACCCAAGACAAGCAAGGTATCTCCAGTCTATAGAAGTCACCTTTCTGCCAACAGGATTGCTTAACAACTCTCGACCAGCACCTTCTTGCAGAAACACCTGGCAATCTCCAAACAGTTACAGGCTACAGAATCTTTCCGTCATTCAGTTGACCGACTTGGCCTTTAACCTGCAGTTTATATTCCACAACTGTCCTACTGACATCTGTGAAGCTGATCATTAAACAAATACCCCTTGCCATCAACAAGAGCATCAGAAGGTGATTCTGTAGGAGCACACAGGTCTTACAGACCTATTGGCATAACACAAAAGTTTCAGACCTTCTGACCAGAGAGTGTTTACAAGTGACAGACTTCCAAGAGCTTTGATTTTTGACCTGGAAATATTTCTGACCTTCTCAAGTCCCTGTACCTCAGCACACGTGAAGATTTTTTTTGGACTGAACCTATTCTCTGGCATCCAAGCAGTTCCAGTGGAGCTGAACCAAAAAAAGCCCAATAAACTGCTCAACTGAAGAACAAAAATAATTTCCCCCAAAGGAAGAACCTCTCCGGTGTCTTGGCTACACAACACAATGATAAAACTGAGTAAGACTGGTCTTAGTCTTTGTTGACTCCAGAGACCTGGATGGATTTTGTTGCCATCACTTTGAACTGAAGGACTCAAAAGACCTCATTTATTCTTCCTTCTTCATCCCCTGCAATAAAAGCCAGGAAATGCAGTAATATGGCATTTCCAGTGCCATTTAATTCACTTTGTGCCTGAATTATTTTTATTTCCCAAGGCAAATGGAGACATGCGAGACAAGCGTCCATCCTTAATTCCAAATTTCCTGCCATTGACCAATTTAAACCATAGATCTGATGTTGTTAGGACAATATTTTCTCCTATACATGTCTTACTATTGATGTTAACCACTTAATGTTTATTTCCTACAGCAGCTGGGAACATGGAAACACGTACTGAAAGGGCTGAGTCACCTCCCTGTTGTCTACTGTTAGCCTTGCAGCTCGGACACAGCTCAGTAAGGACATTCTTGCCTCCAAAACCAGGATCCCTCCATCTGGGTAGAGTATGGACCTTCAAAGAGAAGAAACAAGTAGCACAGAGAAATGCCAAATCAGGGAAGGCCAGAGAAACAGGGAGTGGGGATAGACAGTCAAACCTTAACCCCACTAAAAGGGAAGCAGATAGCCCTGAAGGGAGGGGAACTACTGCAGCTCTGTCTAGTCGTCACAACAGCCAGGATTTCAGCTCTTTGTGGACAACCAGAGCTGGCAAGGACAGAGGAGAACCCCTGCCTTTATCTCCTCCCCAGTTTACACTGCCAGCTGAAGGCAAGCCCCCAGCAGCAGCCCCTGGCACCAGGCTGGGGACCCCCCATGGACTCAGCTTGGGTTAATAACGTCCATCTTCCCTGGGAGCCAGAGATTTGTTGTGGAAATGCTGCCAGAAGAGCCTAACTTTGGCTCCTCTTCCCAAACATTTGTGGAAAAGCTGCAAAGCATCTGCTAGGACCCTAAGCTGAAGGGAAGCCAAAGGCAAGCAGTGAGAGATGTCCCATCAGGGCTATGGCTCCTGCCAGAGATACGGTGCAGCATCAAACCCTGGGTCTCCTGGGAGGGGATGAGTGGAGAATCCTTCCTTCCCTCCTTTCCAAAAATATTCCTCCAGAAAAAAAAAAAAAAAAGAAAGAAAGAAAAGAGAAGGGAAAGGCTGATCTGAGGAACCCATAGGTACTAAAGTTCAAGGGAGCTTTGCTGACCACTCCACCTATGCACCTCTCCATGGGTAAGGAAGATGCCATCTGGGACATAAGCAAAGGTGCCAGGAAAAAAAAAACAAAACAAACAAAACAACACAACAACAACAACAACAAACCTTCCTATTTTTTAAAGGAAATAAAAAAAAGATGGAGGATATGAGACTGCCAGCAGGAAATCAGGTCTTAGCAAGGTGTAATGAACAGAAAACACCAGTCCATAGGGCTCTCCGCAGGGGACAGTCACAACTGTAATGGAACCATCAAAAAACCCCCCAAACAATTGTTTTCCTTGCAGTAACACCTCAAGCCTAATTTACTATAAAGAGGAGAGTGCTGTAAAGGAGCAGGAAGGCTCTTCATCAGCCGCTGCTTCCCAGGGACTGCATGAGGCCAGTTCAGTTTGCACCTTTCATCACCCCTGCCTGCGTTCCACTTGGTTTGCAGGAACCCTCTCCAAGGCAATAAACCCAAAATGACTGCAGAAAGCCGGCCATGGAATCAACTCACCTGGAATTTGAAGGGGATTTAGTGGGACAAGAGCTGCCAAAAGGCACTCTTGGACCTCTCTGCCCAGGCAACCCAGCAGCTTCCAACACCCCTAGCACCCTTCCCACATCACTGGATGCCTTTTCCCTGCAATGAAGTAGTTTCTATGCATGCTCTCCCACCCGTGTGTTTCTTTCTGTTTCCACCTGAAAGCCGCAGAGTGATAGAAGCCTGGGAGCTGAGCCCATCAGAGGAAGGTTTACCAGCTCGGGTCAGTTTTTCAGCCTGCAAATTTTCCCCTGCTTGGCTGCTTTCTCTTGTCATGGAAATAGACTGACCCTCAAAATCACAGCCCATTTCAGGGCCCAGCTGCTAACTATGAGAGCAGCAAGACCTTCTAAAATCTTGCCATCATTTTTCTTCTCCATTTCTGAGAAGTGAGGGTCCACACATTTCCCTGCCTCTCTCACTGCAACTCTGCTGAGGATGACAATTACCTCGAGGAGCACAAAAATGAAAGGAGCTGGTACAGGCACCAAAGACACACAGCACGTGTATGGAAAGGCAGCAATTGGGGACATTCAGATTTATTTTCTTTTATTTTATTCCCAGAGAGGTTGATCAGGGAGGACATTTAGGTGCCTAACTGTGTTCAGACCCATGGGCAGCCAAGATCAAGCCATGCTGCTGCTGACCCCCACTTTGCTCCAACCTGCCAAGGGCAACTTTGCTCATGATCTGCACGACCCTGTACAAGCAAGGAATTGGAAATACAGGCAGTCCTGCTTTTGTGGGCTGACAATTGCTGTGAGCTGATAAACTGCAGTTCCTCAGGCTGCTGTGACCTGCTGAGCACCCCCCTCCCTGACCCACTCAGCTTTGCTTTCAGGAGAAATTAGGCCAAGTTTCAAGCAAACCTGGGATGAGCTTCAAGGGAGCCTGAGCCAACTCCTAATTTATGCCATCAATATATTGTTTGGGGTCAAAACACAGAGAATTCACTTCAGTGTTTCTCCAACCTTAAGCACATCTGAGACATCCTGGCTGCAGCTCACTGCTGGCAGTTGCCTGGATCACAACCCAGCACAGGGCTCAGCTGGGAGCAAAAGGAGGCAGGTCTCAGAGGCCAGCCAAGAGCAAAGAGTTAATGAAGAGGGTCCCAAGTCCAGCCCAGGCAGTTATTTCAGTGTCATGCTCCCAAGTGATAAATGCTTATAAAACCAAAATCTCACTGCAGGGAAAGATGCTGTTATTCTTAACTAGGCAGCATCTTAGCAAGTAACCCTTTGCCTGCAAGGGCACTGTGCACGAGGTGACACGGGAAATAGGTTTCTGAAAGCTGTTTGAGGCAGTGTGGTTGTACATCACTCCTGATCAGCAGGTTGCAAGGACAGATCATAAAAGGTATGGCTCAACCAAGAGCTTCTTTCTTTAAGGACACGCCAGAGAATAATTGCATTTGACTGATGCAAGCATCATTCTATAGATCTGTCACTGCAGGCATAAGATACTGATGATACTTAACTTTGCCCCTTTCTCTCTCCTCCCAGCCCCTTTTGAAATATCACACCTCTTTCTGGGTCACTTTTTCCACGGCAGGAGAGAGGAGACTTGTACTGAACACAAGAGCCATAAAAGCCACTGACATACTTCCACCGCAAAGTGGGCATCACAGGCCAAGGGTGCACACCCAGAGCCCTCCTGCTCCCCACACGCTGGCTGAGACTACTCCCACCACATCACTGCTGCCAGAAAGGCAGTTCACAACACAGGGAAAGGTGTCTCACCTCATAACAGACCTTGCCAGGCAAACTGAGGAGCAGGAAGGCAGATTTCCTTCTCTCAAGGTCTCCACTCCAGT
Source organism: Chloroceryle amazona (assembly GCA_027560015.1). Lineage (NCBI taxonomy): Eukaryota > Metazoa > Chordata > Aves > Coraciiformes > Cerylidae > Chloroceryle > Chloroceryle amazona. Next base: position 59,867 of record JANHFX010023703.1, read on the forward strand.
CCTATAAAATTCACAGAGAAAAAGTTTTGGCAGGTTAGTGCTTTGCCTGCACTGCCAAAAAATAAAATAAAAACAAAACCAGAAACCACCCACACCTTGAATTAGCAAGGGGAGTGGTAAATCAAACCAGCATTGGGGTGCTGAGATGGAAAGTCTCCCCCAGTCCCATGAGTTTTAGCAGTAGCACAGGTGGAAAAGTTGGCCAAGCTCCACCAAGAGCATCTGCCCCATGCAAAAAATTTCCATATGGAAATGACATATAGGTATGACATACAGAGTGCATCAGAGCCACCTCTTCACAGCATCAGCACAAGGCAAACCATGGTCTGTGGCACCAAGTGGAGAGTTTGTGTCTACTTGGATGGCAAACGCCAGCCTCAAAGTGGCCACCGAGATGATGGCAGGGAGACCATCATCTCAGTGCAGGATGGAAGAACACAGCTCTTTTCTGCAAATTTTACTCTTTTCTATGAGAAAGTTTAGTCTTGCTTGGAGGCTGCATTTATATTGTGGCTGAAGGAACCGCTCCAAACTGGAGACCAGTAAATTAAACAATCTTCCCAGCTTGTCTTTGTGTTGCAAAGATGTTCCACAGCTCTTCAATAGTTTGGGCAATAGTGGGGCTGTGTGTCATGTATTATTTCTGGCCATCTGGAACAAGCATTAACCACAAATAAGCAAATTTGCTTGTTCTTTACTGCAAAAAAAGAAGAGCCTTGCCAGAGCAATGCTCATTTCCACCAATGACAGATGTTTCAGGCATGCTTGGGTACCAACTGCTGCATGTAAACCAGAAGTCACCCTCCTCCATCCTGAGAAACTGCCAAGTTTCATGGGATGAGATTCCGAAAAACTAGAGAGAGTGAGGAAAAAAAAAAAATATATATAAAAATCAACCTTTTAAGTTGACTCAAGTTTACTTTTTCCCTGGGTTTTTGACCCAGTGTCCCTGTGGAGTGAAGCTTACCCAGTGGCTCTCTGCTCCTCCTTGCCCTGCCAATTTTTGTAGCCCTGGGCAGCTTGCAGGCGAAGCAGAGTGAGCCACCCAGGCCGTCTGCCTGGTTGAAGATGGAGGGGCACATAGAGGCAGAGCCCCCTGTGGACTATCTGAACTGGTGCTTGGAAGAGTCCCCAAGTCTGGAGATTGCAACCTTCCTAAAGCAGCAGCCCCATGTTCCCTGTATCCATCCACACACATTCTCCCCCTCCCTCTCAGGCTCTGGCTGCTCTCTTACTTTCAACCTCCCATACGAGCCAGAGGGACAAAATGAAATCAATAAATAACCACTGTTAGCTCCTGCATTTTCAAAGTATCACATGGGGATTTGAGTTCATGCAACTTCCATTAACCTCATTTAGAGTCAAAAAACGTAACACCCTGGCCACTGCTCTGAACACAGACTATCCTGCAAGCCACTGGTGCTGGCAAGCCCTCGCTGTTTCTTTGCCCAGATCAAGGCTGGAGTTTTGAGACTTTTTTTTTTCTTTTTTAAGAGGAGTGGCTGCTGTTCTGAAGTTCTCATTTTCCCTTGTTATTGTTTTCAGTTACTGACATTATTCAGAAGGGATCTGTGCTCCAGGACCATCATGTGCCTACATGTCAGGACTTCAGTGGAAGGCTGCTGAAGGACTCTGCACTTTACTGCTAACCTTTGTGAACTTGGAAGGGGTGCCCAGGTGCTCCCGTTTCTTCTGGAAGTTACCCTGAAAAGTGTGTGTGCCAGGAGCTCCTGGCTCAATTCCGGACAGGTTTTAGGTGCAAATCCTGCTTCCTCTTTCCAGGCTTGTAAGTTTGCATATGTTTATTCCAGGACAGGGGCAGAAACCAGCAAGAAAACAAAACCAACAGGGGGTTGAGGCTCGGGAGCCTCTGGGACACTGCTCTCCCACCACAAGCACTTACAAGCACGTAAGCCTCACGCAGCACATCCCCTCCATCATTCCACAAATCCAGAAGATTTCCATGAAGAGCTGTAACACCACAGAGCATTGACAGCAAGTGCTGCCAGGAGAGCAAGGAGCTGTAGCCCACTCATCTTTGGCTCTCGAGATAGCAGTGCAGCATCCCAGCATCATCAGCACTTGTCATTCCTTTGATAAACAGCCCTTCACACCAGGTAAAAAACAAGGGCTCACTTGCTGCAGGAGTTACTGTAGCCTGAGTGCAAAGGATTTCTTATTTTTATATTTTTTTTCCAGCCTCTGTAGACAATGGGTGCAATCAGCAAATGAAAGCAATTGCAGTTTTCCTTACCTTTGCTCTGAGTTGCACCAAGCAGCTCTCCAAACAGCAGGGCAATAGCATATTGCTCTATATTTACATCTTCATCAGCCCAGTCCCAAACTGGGTATTTTTAGGAGAGACAGCAATTGCCTGCCTTTTTAGAAAATCCTTTTCAAGAATATTAATTTCTAATCAGGCCTAGGAGCAGAAGAGAGCATCCTTTCACAGGAAAGGGCCTTCAAAATGTTCAGCAACCAGTTTAGGAGACAGATGAATTGTTGCAGCATTTTCCTTTGTATTCATTTTCTCTTTTTAATCTACTGGAAAGAGGAAAGAAAAAGAAAATATGGATTTTTTTTTTTTTTTTCAAATGACAAAATATAAACCCAAATATTTGTGTAAGGAAAATGGAAAAAAAAAAGAACACGTACATTTAAATTTCACGTAACCAAAAACCCCACTTCAGGTAAAGACAATTCCATAAGCATTTTGTTCCTATGGGAAAAAAAGAAATCCATTTGCAACACTTTCATCAAAATGTTTTTAAACAAATGCCTTTTGTTTATAGACATTCAGCTGCATCCCAAGCAGTTTAGCACATGTAAAGAAAACGTATGTGCTGCTGGCAAGGACATTTCTCCATCAGAACATTTGCAAGGCTTTCTTATTAAAAAGAGCAGCTATGGGCTCTTTTCCTTTCCCTCAGCACCACTGGTGTGGATGATGAATCCATAAGCCAAGTCAGTGGAAAAAACATCATTAAGTTATATGTTGGGTAAAAAAAAAATACATATAAATTTATGCAAAGACTAGTTTTGCTCAAAGACTGATTTCTCTTCGGCTACCTTTAAGTAAAGCTTTCAGGTCGTGCCCGCAGATGGGTGAACAAACCCCCCCAAATCTGTATTTGTACACATGGATGCACTTCCACACACCTGGTCATAAAAGAACAAGTCCATCTACTCAGAGCAGAGCCACTGGCACGGGAAGACACGCTGTCGTACGCAGCTGTGGAGCACTCAGTTTATGAAACCCCATTTACTATGTCCTCAGACATCTGGCTTGGACTCTCTGGTGTCTGATACAGGCTGTGCTCACACACAGCAGAGCATGAAAAGATTTGGGGTTTGGCTGGGTTTTTTTCTACCCTTTGTTTGCCCTTAGCTCAGGCTGAAGCTGGACAGTGAGGAGAATACATCAGAGGCCCATGCACAGAAGCACTGCTATCTTATCCCACCTCATTTCTGCAAGAAGCTGGCCAAACCTACCAGCAGACAACTGCACAAATACCAAGCCTCTGCCCAGTTATGCACCTACCTCCAGGCACAAAGCAGTGTACACGACAGTAGAAAACTCTACCTGTGCTGCAGGAGCACAGGTGAGGTCTGCCTAGAGGCACAAACAAGCGTCCCCCGCACACCTCACTCACCACCAGCCTTCCCATCACATACCACGGGATCTGCCACCCTAAAAATAGACAGCCAGCCGACAGCTGATCCCCACACAAAAGACCCTCCGTATCCCAGGAATTTCACATGGCCAACAGAGAGAGGAGCAGCCCTGCTTTGTGCTCCCAGCCCCAAATACTGCTGTCAGCTCATTTGTCCCTCTCTAGCACTGCAGCATCCTCACAGCTGAGCTCACTACAAGCCCCAGCAGCCCCACACACCCCCCCAGACACCTCTCCCCATGACTCTGCCACAGAGACAGCCAGCACAGATTTATGTATATGATGTATATGAACCTGAGCTTTTCTTATTCTTGATTTTCCTTCACTAGATTTTGTAACAGGTCTTTCCACTCGTTTTCTGTCATCAGTTGAGGTCTGTTCTTTTCATCTCATTTTTGCCAAGTCCTCATATTCTTCGTGGTGGTGCTTTACAGCATCCATGCAAGATACTCAGAGCAGGACATGCAGGTCACAGAAGCCAAAACCTGCCAACCCCATCAGCAAACTATGAAACAAACCCAGACCCCAAAAGGAACAGAACTGCCTGAAAGGCATCAAGGTGCTGCCATAGGTGTCATTATCTGAAAAATTATGGTGGTCTTGAAAGTAGCCAGCAAGCTCAGAGAAGACTTACTGCCTACTTCTGCACCACCCTTAGTATTTGAAGAAAAAGTACTCCTGTACCATTGGCACTGCTGTGGCAAAATAACATAACTGCAACCATACATCGTGTCCATACCATCTCTAGGCTGGTGGTTTTGTTCCCATCCAGAGAGGAGGTGGGAAACAGGGTAGAAACAGAGTATTAGGAGCCAACAGCATGCCAGGGGGAAGCACAGCCCAGCCGGGGGGAAAACACAGAACAGGAAAAGCCCAGATAAGGCTGCCTGGTGTGATGGGTGAGCAGGAGGACAAATCAACCCCCACACAGAGCTCAGGCACGCTGCAGGAGCAGCAGCTAGGGTTGGATAAGCCCAGAGCTAGAGCAGCACACGGCAGGTGTCACCATAAAATACCAGGGATAGAGCCAGGACAAGCAGGGCACCTTTTTAGGACAGCGGCAGCCTTATGTAGGATATGTCTGGGCAGTCAGGGCAGGAGACAGCAGCTCCAGGCTCAGGGGTTAGCAGATATTAGGTCCATCCAAGTGCCACCTGCTATGGCCAGTCAGAGCCACAGAGCAAGCCCACTGCAGATGGACAGAAGTCCATAACAGGATGATAAATGCCTTATCTTGTCATTACGTTGTCCGTACGTGCTTAAATCCCAGAGCAGATTTCAACAGCTCAGCGCAGCTCCCCAGCTGCAGTTCCCCACTCGCGCCTGCTGGGCTTGGGCAGCAGGAAGGTGCGAGTGCTGCTCTGACACCAAATCTTTGTTGTCTATTTATACCCTGCCCTCTGGAAGCAGCTCACTAGCGGCTGTCACTTGGCGTCTTATCTCCCCTTGCTTTGCAAACTGTCTCCTGGCAGCCCCGCTGCTGCTGCTTGGGAGACTGCTCCCATCCCACTTGCCTGTTTGTTTTTGTTTTGTATTTTTTTAAAAAAAAAAAAAGCAAGCATAAGGCACCCAGATTGCACTGTTTGGTTGAAAGCCAGGGCTTCACTCTTATCAAAAGCTTAAGGATTTGCTGGTGATCCCAAGATCTAAACCATTGCCTTAATTTTGTCCCTGGCATGCAGAAGTTGATGCCTCCTTGCCGCACAAGTGGGTACCCAGGGCAGGGCACTGCTTACATAGCCTTAAGGCCCTTTAAAATCCCGTAAAATGAGGATAATGATTTGGAAAATATTTAAGAGAGGACAATCCCAAGAGCCACAGTCCCAGTCTTCGAGCTTTCAAGAGCACTGGGACAGCATTGACTGACCCACTGATGTACGTAGGACCTACCTCTCTTCACATCCCTCTCAATCAGCATTTGAAGATTATTCTGTTCATCTGCAGGGACTTCCACAAAAACAAACAAACAAAACAAAACAACAAACACCACACCAAACAAATCACCATGTTCACCATCCAGGAGATCAATATTTAGATCAGTCAGGAGAAAATTTCCCATTAAACCAGGTCCCCATAAGGCCTTCTCTCCCCACAAATGTAGGGCAGAGAGGATGGAGGAACCCATCTCCCCCTGCAACTTTCCAAAAGCCACCATGGATAGCACTGCAAGCCCTCCTTGCTCTGGTGTAAATGCAAATTCAAGGAACTCTTGACCTGAGCATGTGGCCAAGGGCACGTGGCAGCTTGGTGAAAAGATCAGTTCATTCACCCCTCCACTCCTAGCTACACCTTCATGAAGATGCTTATGTGCCTCAGAAGTCTGTAAGGAGCTCTCAGGCAGCACCTCCCCCTGCACAAATAAAAAAAATACGTAATGTTTCCAAGTACTTTATGTGTACAAAAACACAGAAGCAAAATCACATCATAAGAAGGTTCAGCTCACGTAGAAAGCACTCCAGACTGTAAATAAAAAGAAATAAAATAAAGCTTGTGGTTATTGATATCTCCTGTGAGGTGAGCAGGCCCTGAGAGGACAGGTTACACCCCCAGAAGCATCACTGAGGACAGGATCAGCAGCAGCCCCGGTACCTGCTGTCACAGCAGCCACTGCTGCAGCTCCTCAAGCACCCTCACCATTTCACCCAGCCATGTCTTCTGACCCCATTATTCCTCCTCCTCTCAGCTGCCAGTCCTTAGAAACAGGCTGGAAATGCAGTCCCAGCTCTGAAAAGCTGCTGCCATCTCCTGGAAAGAGACTCCTTCCCTGGAGAGTGGCGAGAGCATGCAGGGTCCCCCGGGACACGTGCCAGAGGGGACCTGCAGCCACCATCACCTGCTGCTCCTGCAATGGCCTAATCCTCCCCCGTGATGTCACACCTGTCACCCTGATGCCCAAGGGTGATGTCAGAGAACAAGAGGGGGAAAATCACTGCGATTCTATAGGTCACCTTTCACCTGCAGCACCCCATGGCTCCCACGCAGCTGCCCAAAATCTAACCCGCCGCTTGTATAGCTCCAAACACAGAGATAACTTGCAGTCCCAGCAACCTCTCTGGCACCCCCACACATTTTCCATAAACACATCAGTCAAACAGGATTGTGGAGGACTTCCCCCCTCCAAAAATTAAATTAGTCATCTCTCCACGATGCCACAAGACCGAGGGGTTCAAATTGCCTTCCCCCAACAGCGGCACCTGCCAAGGCACAGCTGATAGCCCCTGAGAGGGCTGCACACCACCCCTGAGCTGGCCCTTGTGAACGTCATTGCAGTATTTATATCCTTTTATTACACTTTAAACCACTGGGGAGAAACAGGTGCAGAATTGTCTGCAAAACAGTGGCCAGCAACATGCCCCCAAGCCTCGAGCTGTATGACACACCAGCATGGACACACACACGTGTAAGGACAAAGCCAAACATTTTCAACCCCCAAACTGCCACAGTCACAGATAAAATCAGTCCTGGTGAAGGACACACAGCAGTGCACAGTGAAGACCTGATGGGTAGATTAAGCCCTCAAGGACAGTTCCTGATAGACACCTTGCTTCAGCCCATGAAGCTGTTCAGAGGGGACACAGCCAGCTGGGGACACCCCGATGTGCCCCAGAGAGCCCTTTTTGGCTACTTCAGCCAATAAATCACCACTGCCCTTCAGCTGCCACCCCAAGAGTGCAGCCTTAGCAGGAATTGCTCTTGCCCATAGCAGGATGTGCAGATACGGGGATGCAGAAAGGCCATTTGTGGTGTATGCTGGGCTTGGGCTCTGTCTCTTACCTTGTTTCAAAGCTTGCACTCACAGGAGTGATTTGCTGGGGTGCATCTGTGGGTCCTCCACAGCAAGACAGGAATGTCTCCTTCAGAGAACAGCAACTCTTCTGGACACAGACCAGGCTCTGCCCACTCAAAATCCTCTGAAAACTCCCCATCTTCTTCCTTAGGGGTAGGTTGGATGTCTCTTTCTTCAGGGGATGCCCAAAGAAATTTCCTTTTACAACCCAGAGCAGATCCACAGTATCCTCTAGCAAACTGAAAAAGAAGCATAGCCTGGGGTGGAATGTTTGTTGCCCTCACACCAGGCAGGATGTGCCCATCTAATCAAAGATGAACCTGACCCAGACTATCCCAAGTCAAAATTAAGGGACAGCAGAAAGAGAACAGTAGCTTTGAGTCAGCTCAAGCAAGAATGAAGTCTCCTCAGCAAGCAGGTCAGAGGTGCCACTACTCAGGCTGTGTGGGGGCACACCTCCCAGCCCTGCCCAGCCACATAATGCGTTTTGGGGAGCACCATGCAATGCCTTCGGGCTCACAGGTGTCTTTCCCCTCACTTTTCCTTAGAGCTGGAGGGTGGTATTAGGATTAGCAATATAATACCCCAGTGTGCAGAGCCTGCCTGGCTTGGGGCAGCAATGATCTGAGCAACAGATTTCAGTCAAAGCTCAAAATACAGCTTGCCCTGGGACATACCTGGTTTTTGTGGGAAGACAGGAAGCCTTGGGTTAACTGATCCAGCATTAACAGTTCATTGCTAGAAATCAAAGCTGACATTAGCTTTGAAAAACATCTTTGATGGGTAAAGGCATTACCCAGCACTTGCACCATACTGTATTACCCCAGACCAGGATGAAGCCAAGTGCCACCATGACAAATGTTATTCAACCCTAGCTGAAAATGGACCCTTTTCCTTCCCTTTCTTCCTGAGAAGAGGAGGAAAAGAGGTGATCAGTGTCAGTGTCCCTTGCAGTCAAGCACCTCATAAATCTCCCCCTTTGGAAAGGCAGGGAAGCCTTGCTCCACTCCTGGGAAAGAAAGCAGGTATTGTTCAGCCTCGGGCTCAGGTACACCACGGGGAGTGTCTGCACCGAAACCCAAATGTCTGTGCTGTGGGACGGGCTGCTGTGACAGCCAGGGCAGCCCCAGCTGATAAAAGACTGCAGGTTTCCTCCCTGCCAGGCTCCAGAGAATAGTGCTTCCGATTTTTACATTGCTTCGAAGAATAACGATGCACTTTATAATGTATGAAATGGAAACACTGAGATCAGGTTCACCTTCACCACTGCTCCTGCACACGTGCCAGGGGTACATGTTACTCTACAAATGTGATGTTTGCTTCCCCCAGTAGCATCCCTGGCAGGGCAGAGGAAAGCTTTCATAGCCCACTTACCAGCATCCTTCTCCCTGACTTCAAGGCAAAGCTCTAGGCACCTTTCCCCACCAATAGCCCAGGTTTGCAGAGCTATATAACATATGGCTCAGCAAGGGGAGAACCCTGTCCTCCATGTCACTGCCAGGGGGAAAACACTTCCTCCCCCTCCCCCAGGAAACCAAAGGTCAGGGAGCCTGAGGGAAATTTATAGGCTTCCCCTCCTAAAAGGCTTCTCCAGATGGGTCTCTGGCACTGGATGTTTTTTCCAGGTGAAGGTAGAGAGGAGGGGAGATGGGCAAGGGCAAGTCTGCAGGTCACATTTTTCTGCTCACAGCAATGCATCGGGCAGAGGGGTGGGCAGGGGGCCAGGCTGCTACACCCACTCAAGCCGTGACAACATCCAAAGATGTCAAGCTCAACAAGGGGCATGAAGCTGGCTCAAGCTTCAAGCTCCTGGCTCGTACCAGACCAACGGCAAAAATTCCCATCACAGCAGTCAGCAGCTAGAGTTGCCCCCTGGAAAAGCCTCTTGTGCAAAACAGGGATATTTGGGTGATTTGATGCAATAGCCCACACTGGGAATAAGCAGCTTTTCAAGAAGACCCTGCCACCCCATTTCAGCCAGACCTGCAAGCACCAACCTCACCAAAGCACAGTGTGCCTCCCTGAGCAGCAGGGCCAGGGGGTGACATTATTTCAGTGTCCCTGCTTTTCATGCCCATCACATGTAGGCAGCTGGCACAGCAGGACCACAGGCATCATCCAGCCTCCCCAGATCACCTGTCAGGAAGAGGAAATGCCACGCATTTTCCTGCTGCTTGTACCTGAGCCAAGTCTAAACACCATCCCTAAAAATACCAGCAGGAAGGAGAGGCATGCAACTGCCTGCTCAACCACCCAAACAGGCCACCATGGCCACCCCTTCATTTTCGAATGAGGCAACAGCTTGAAGCAGCTGATTAAGACCCAGACCGGGCTTTCACACCTCCCAGCACAGGTCAGAGGGGGACAGCCTAGTGTCACCCGCCACAAGGCAGCAGTAGAGCCACGATAACGCACTCAAACGGGCTGCAGCCAGGGGTCGACATCCCAGGAGCTGCTCTTGACATGCATAGGACACCAGGGGCTTTGACTAGTGCCCCTAATGAAATTAAGCTCCTGCGATGCTTCTCTCTGATCAGAGGCCAGCCCCACATTACTTTAGTCCAAGCAGCTTTTGTCCCTCTGGTGAGGGACACCAGGCACCTCAGCAGCTCTCCTGAAAGCTTCAGCCTCTGCTCCCAGTAGAGAGGGCAGCAGCACTCATGGCCCTGAGCCAGTTTGCATCAATGTACCCCCACAAAGCATCCCTCAGCTCAGGACAAGCACACCCAGAGAAACATAGGACCCCAATTACAGACTGCCTGGGGCAGCCCTCCTGATTACTTTGATCAGCAGCTTATTTCAAGATCTGACTTGTGCTGGATGAAGCCATCCAGCCACTGAGAATTACCTTCAAGTTTCCAGCTGCTTTCCTGCCCCTACCAAGCAGGAGAGAGTGGCTGAGACAGTTCAGGGAGGCATTAAACATCCCAAAGCCCTGCAGCCCTGGGGAGCAAATGCTGAGCTGGGAGTAACACCCCTGCAGCCTGAGCCATTCCTCTGGAGGATTTGCACCTTCCAACAGCTGGCACAGTCCGAGGGCTATCGCATTGCTGGCACCAGGCAAGGAGAGATCAGCATAGTCTCTCACCTCGCCTCCAAAACACATCCCTGCAGCCAGTGGTACCCTCACAATCCGCCCTGACATCACTCTGCAACCAGGAGGGAGTTTTGCTGCTTGCTGTTAAAGAGCTGCCACCTCCCACCCCAGCCACATGTACATGTCAGGGTGCGATGCTTCAACAGCACCCACACATGATGTGATGGACAAAACACTCAGAGACCTTCCAATGGCAAGAAATGCAGCAGTTTCTGCTCTGCAGCCTCTCTGAAGTCATCAATCTGCAAAGGTAGTGAAGCTCACCTCTGTCTGCACCTAAGATACAGAATAGGAACAACTTTCCTGCCGAATTTATATGGAGAATATGCTTAAATGTCAGGCTGGTTAAGCAGGACTCCACAGTGTTTATTTAGAGCATAATATGCTGCTTTTTTTCCTGTACAATGCACTCCAATTGCCCCTTTAAAGCCACCCCGAGCCCTGTCTGGACATTTGGACCAAGCAGACCCACCTGATGCCTATGTTCATCGCAGGACAAAAGACCTCTGTGAGGATGAGGCGGGTGTCCAGGGTGGGAGCGCAGAGGCCACCAGTGGCACATGTGCAGCTGCCCCAGATCCAAAGGGATGCACCAATACAGCAGGGAAAATTGATGATGATGAGGGAAGTCCATCAGGCTGCATGCTGGCCCCGTAGATTGATGGCCTCCACAACGAGCTGCACATAATGGCCAAGTTCAGAATGTAGTGGCCGGGAGCTGAAAGGCAACTGCCATAAATAAACTGGGGAAAAGAGGGAAGACAGAAGGCTGGCAGGGATAAATAAATAACCACACTGCAGCAGGGCAGGAGGGAAGACATGGGGAAATGGGCTGCAGCCCACGCTGGGATGGAGATGCTGTCACAAAAGTAGCTGCTTTGGGGTGAGAGCTCCCTGTTCAATAACAGTGAGATGTTTTCCCCCCCCCCCCCCACCCCACAACACCTTCCCAACCCAAAACCAACCCCCCCGCCAAAAGGGGCCCGACAAAACCTCTCCCCCACACACACGCA